>BPLS01026836.1:0-32333 GCA_019656275.1 Rhododendron kiyosumense
TAGAGGAGCCTTCATTTATCATCTGCACAGCTATTGATCAGCAAACTTAGAAGTAAAATAGAAACTCCATGAAATGGGCCAAACCCATTTATCTGGCACGGAATTTGGGCTTTTGGTCACTCAGATATGACTTACTGATAGTGGGCTACCAAACTACATATTATACACAAATAAAGAGAGATATTATAGAGGACTAAAGTTGCCCACAAAAATTCGAAACCAACATGGTAGAAAAAAAAAAAACATACAGATTCGCTAGCTCTTTTTTTTGTGTGTGTGTGTGTGTGTGTGGGTAATTCGGAAATTTATTCACTAGCTTTTTCATGTGAAGATAACAAAAGGAAACTAGAGAGGCTAGGAAAGCTTGCATTCACAAATAAAGGACCCGACAATCGACACTCCAACGAGATGAACATCCTCGTGACCCCGTCGCACTGTATTTTGAACACTTTTCCATGAAATTGTTCAGGTCATAACATTAGTATATATCGACCATCACCTAGCTCAAAATATGATTCCCATAACAAGAACAAGGTAAGCAACCAAAGCAATGAGTCTTAACTAGTGGTGAAGGAACATGCTTGGTGAGGGTACTCCGGGAAGCCGAGGCAGGCGCAGGGGCCACATAGTTCACTACTACTAGGCATATCGGGCGTCATATTACTCTTGTATGGCTTGCGTTGATAAATTACCACTAAGGCCCTGCTTGGATGGAGTGAAAAGAGAAGGGGAAAAATAAGAGGGGTATATAAAGAGGGGCCCAACCCTTTTCCCCCGTTTGGCTTCTGAAATTGGTTCCCCTCTTATCTTTGACCCCCTCATCGTTTTGGCCAGGTCTAGGGATTGTCTGGTATTAAATTTGGGCTCCTCTTGAGGTTCCCAAAAATAATTCGGGTTTAGAGGGGTATTTTGTGGACGAAAATACCCCTTGTTATTCCCTTTCTCCATCCACCATTCAACTTACTTCTACTGTCCTTTCTACCCAAAATCATACTTTCCATTCGAACCTATCCTAAGACTCCTTATTTAGTACATAAACTGTCTAAAGAGGTTGAAAAATTAAGTATTCCAAGTTTCTACCGATCGAGCAAATTAATTATGAGGCGACTGAATAGCCTTTTTTTTTTTTTCCCAAAATTTTGTGTAAGTTAATTTGCTTAAGAGTTTTCGTAGTATTTCAGCGGGAAGGGGTTGTGTTGTGCTTGTGGGCCTGTGGCCCTATCGATCAAGAGTGTGCATGTTGAGCTCCCCATCGATGTTGGCCCATCCCACATCCGTTTAGTTAATTGAATAGTTCGTTTCCTTCGTCTCGCCGAGAATAATTCACAAATAGATTTGTGTTGGGTAGACATTGATAGATATTTGATTGGAGCAAAATTCGTTTTCAATACAAAAACAGATAGAATGATTTGCACAATAAAATGTAAGAAAAATAAAAAATGTACTCCGATCACTTATGTATTGATGTTCGATCAACCTAAATTTCCACTTGAGTCATGTGCATTGGGGCCCGGGGGACCACGGCCCTGGTCTCCTAAGCTTCCAAGTTTTAAAATTTTTACTTTGTATATACCTAATTTTTGAATATTATTGATGATTATTCGTAGATGTGGCAATTCCAACCCATATTTCTTAACCCGTCCACATCCGTTCACTTATAACCCAACCCAACCCGTTCATATTGTATAATAGGTTTATATGGGTTGAACCCATATAAACCCATATTTTTATGGGTATAGATGGGTTAAAAATGGATCCAATATGAGTTAGAACTAAAAGACCGATACTCAAGAGTTAATTACTGTTTAAGCTAAAAATCCTCGCCTACCACAGATTCATCCCCATCCCCCGATCATCAGAAATACACTCTCTCTCTCTCCCCCGATTTCAAAGACTTTTTTAAAGAACTAACTGAAACAAATCTGGATTTGGCAAGTCAAGTTGACTTATTTTTTTCTTTTGTCTTTAATCAAGATTTTGTCATATTAATTTAATAATTTTGTATCATACTTTTGTAACTTATTAATTCGTCTTGTCAAGAGGAATCAGAAAAATAAAATTTTTTGATCGAAACTCATAACTTTTAAAAAGACAAAAAAGGTAACCATTGACGAAGAAACGAAAGAGCTGACCAACAAGGAAAAACCGAAGCTCTGAAAAATTAGACCAATTAGTTACTGCTAGCTTTTTGGATAAATTGAGAGTGATATATTATTACTCCATTTTTTTCATTTGTTAGTTTTATGTCAAACTTTTGTAACATATTGATTTGTTGCGATAAGAGGAACCGGAAGTTACAAGTCACAAAAATATTGAGTTTTAATCATAAAATTTTACTTAGTTTTGAGTTCGAAATTAGCGGTCTAGATTAAGATTGACTAAATCTTAAAAAAATTGAGTTTTAATCCTACTCTCTCTCTCTCCTATTCTTTCTTTCTTTCTTCCACAAAACAAACCCAAATACTACAACACTTCAATTCGCAAACGTTAATTACTTCACAATTCACAAAAAACGAAGTAGTAAAACAGAATCAGTAATTCTAGACCTACATTTTCCGGCATTTTTCTTTTCCTTTCTGTTTTTCGTAATAAGGAGAAATAGAGCGTCATATGCTACTTCTTGTCTTCACCTCCTCCGTGGAATTTCTGCAAGGAATAAGTATTGAGGCCTTTTTATTCAAAAAAAAATTGAGTTTTGATCATAAAATTTTACTTTTTTGAATTTCTTTATTGAGACAAATCAGAGAGGGGAAGGAAAACCACACACACACCCAAACAAAAAAAAAAAAGAAAAAGAAAAAAGAATCGGGTCGGGTTTGACTTGACCCATATTTGACCCGACCCGTTACAACCCGTTTCCCTTTTGACCCGCCCACATTTGACCCATGACCCGTTTCAACCCGCACAGACCCGCCTGTTTGCCACTTCTAATTATTCGTATATAACTACTTATAATCTTAGTAATTTTGGTTTGATTTGATAAAAAACCGGATATTTTACATTTGCATTTCTCAATTTCTTTCATAATTGAAAAATAAGCACGTGACAGGTGAAGTATCCTAAAGACAAAAACAAAATAATTGGTATATTTTAACTGTATTAGGCTAGAATTATTTCAATGTATAAATGTAATGTATTTGAAATAAAATTTTATGATATAATAAGTATATGTTCTTATAAAAAATATATCTGCAAAGCTGGTCCTGGGGTCAAAATCTTGACTTCGCCACTGGAAAAAAGTAAACTGTATCAACAAAAACATATCGAGGATCGACCGTAAGCACAACGGGCATGTTGTGCATTGCGCACAACACATACTCCTTTCTCGTAGGAGACATTGTATGTGCACCCATTATGGAACCCACCTCGGATCCCGTTATTTGATTCAAACCGTAAGATTCACCTACAGCTAGTTTTTGTTTTTAAAGCAAAACACGTACTAAAAACATACTCCAATCTATATGAGTTTTTACGTGGACTATCGAAAAGGCTGCAAATGAACAGAGCCGCTCGAAACTCGGTTTGGTAAAAACTCGTTTGAGCTCTACTCGAGATATAAATAAACAGGTTCAAGCTCAAATTCTAGGCTCGTTTCGTTATAAAGCTAGCCGAACACAAGCCAGTAGAGGCTCGGCTTGAGTTGGCTCACAAGCCAAGACTTAGTAGACTTTTCATGTTAATTACTATAATTAGCATTAGCATTTTGATACCCTGATGCAGAATTCTTACAAAAATATATTACATGTTATTTTATTATTCTAAAATTGAGATTATTTTCTTGTAGAATAGAAAAATAAAAAATATCTACTTTCACAATCAAAATATTTTTGGTTGTATTAAGCCTATGTGAGAATATATATACGTTTTTCGTTGGTCCGTTTAAGCTCGTGAACAAGTACACGAGCTCGAGTCAAGCTAAGGCCTGTTCTGCCCGAGCTCGACTCATTAAGTTTTCACTGAGTTTGAGCTCGAGTTTGGATTCGTTAAAAACTTAATAAACAAACTTGAGTACAATAAAGCTTGGCTCGATTGCTGCCCACATGAAAAGATGCAATCTATTCTATTATTGGGACCCATGTTAGAGTTATCAAAAAAAAAAAATTCTAATATTGGGACCCACGGATCAAACAAAAAAATCTAAACATCGGGATCCGAGTGGGCTCCACAATGCGTACCTGCCCCCCTTTCTCCCATTACACATCATGTAATCTTTCTCCGGTGACCATGTCGTACGTACGTAGGCCTTTGGACGGACCACCCCTCTTAGGGTTCGTGGTGTGACAGCTTTAATTTCACGTGAAAGGCATTGATGAAAGAAAAAGTAGGATTAAATAGGACTCGGGGGGGCTGCTCGCTGCTGCTGCCCCCTTTTTGGGGCCCATCCCGGTCTCGCTTCGATAATCCGAATCGTTCACTTTGTAGAGCTCGTCGAGTAGAACAACTATGCAAAAAATCAGCTTAATTGGATATCATTAAGTGCCTAATCGGAGCCTATATAACTCTTGTTCCATTGGGAATAATGGATTTGATCCAGTGTTTCGGATCCATTCTTTTCAAAGTAAAAAGGCTCCGATCAAGCACTTAATGATATCCAATTAAGCTGATGTTTTGCATAATTATTCTACTCGACGAGCTCTACAAAGTGAACGATTCGGATCATCGGAGCGAGACCGGGATGGGCCCCAAAAAGGGGGCAGCAGCGCGCTGCTCTCCCCAAGGGGGAGAGCAGCCCCCCGAGTCCGATTAAATATGTTAAGATTCAGATAAAAAAAAAAAGAGAATGATTTCATTGAGGTGTTAGGATTCAGATAAAAATAAAAGAGAATGATTTTCACACTCCCCATTTTCTATTGGCACTTTCTTTTTGTCTTTATTCAAGTTGAAATTACTAAATTATCCTTACCTCTTGAGTCACTTGTTTCATATGAAGGGCAATTTGGAACTTTCAAGTGAATGAAGACAAAAAAAAGGAGTGCCAAGTGATAAAAGGGAAGCGTGAAAATCATTTCCGAAAAAAAAAGAAGAGAGTTGTTCTGGTGATTTATGTGTGCAAATCGATTAATCACACCGTCTTCTAATAGGGGCCTATTCGAAGTCGAGACAAATCTTGTGTTACATAACCTTATAGGAATTACTAACACCTAAAATAGAGCAAACTCATAAATCTCAAGTTTTGCCACTAGGTCAATTGCGAAGGGCTTCTACAAATTGGTTTCGTATGGGCCAACGTGTTTAGTATTCGAAAACAAATTGATTTACTATTGGTCCAAGGTGTTTAGAGTCTGACATGTCATTTCAACCATGTCAAGCTCGGAGAGTAATTATTGGATGGTCTTAGAGCATGGACTAATATGTAGTGTCCTAACACGTTTATGCGCCACATATTTATGCGGATGGCGAAGAGCTTATACAAATTGGTTCGTATGGGCCAAGGTGTTAAGAAATTGAATACAAATTGGTTTAGTATCGGCACAAGGAGTTTAGAGTTTGTCATGTAGTATCCTAACACCCTTATGCATCACATATTTATGTAAATGGCGAATAGCTTATACAATTTGGTTTCGTTATGGGCCAAGGTGTTAAGAATTTGAATACGAGTGTTGTAACGACTATGATTTTCGGTCAATAAAAATTTCGTTAAATATTTGAATTTTATTGTAATTGCTTTTAATTTCCAAAATTTGTCAAAATTACGATTTTGCCCTTCAAAAATTATTTCTTGACGCTTTAGTCCGCTTCGTAAGCCTAACTAGTTTTTAACCATCCGATTGGAGAAACTAAGCTAGGAAGTTACCTAGTTACTTTTCCCTAACCGCAAAATGACCATTTTGCCCTTCGTGAAACTTTTGACATTTTTGAACCTTAGACTAAGAATTGGTTTTTCATTTTCTTTTAAATATTTTTGGTTTTAACCTTTGTCCATTGGACAATAAAAGATAGGGAAACTATTATCCATTGGATAATAGGACCCCATTTGTTTATATTAAAGATATACTTAATTAAAGTACTATGAATAGTAAAAGTAACTTTTTGATTACTTTAAAAGTACCTTTTTGGATTATTTTAATGTTTAATCTCCCTAGCAACTATTATTCATTGGATAATAAAAGTTAGGGTGGTTATTATCCATTGGGTAAAAGGTTCATCTTTCAACCTAGTACATGGGATTATTAATTTAAACTTTTTCTTAAATTCCCATGTGACAAAGGTACTATTATTTTAATATAAAAGTTGCCAAGTCACTATTGTCCATTGGACAATAGAAGTTAGGGGATTTATTACCCATTGGATAATAGGTTGTTCTTCCACCCAAGTACTTGGTTGATTATTTAATTGCTTATGTGCCCATGTGTCAATTCATTTGTTATTGGGAAATCTTGCCCTTAAATCTTTTGATCTCAAAAGTACATATAATCTTTCTTATATCTCTTGTATCTTTAGTATATATATATTGTACTATGAGAGAGAGAGAGAGAGAGGCCGAATGGGAGAGAGAGACAGAGAGAGAGAGAGAGAGAGAGAGAGAGAGAGAGAGAGAGAGAGAGAGGGAAGAAAGGAGGAAGGAGATTTGATTAGTACTTGCCTTTAAACTCCATTGTACATCCAATCTTGGAGATTTTTCTCTTCCAAGCAAAGAATTAAACTCCATTGTACTCCTTTGAACACCTTGCACTTGTTTGAACCATTAGATCTTGTACCAATCTCTTTCTTGCCCACCAAGGATCAATCCTAGCCATCCAATTGATCCAAGATCAAATCTTGGTACAAAAGTAGCCTTACAAGCCTAGGATTTTTCCTTGATTTGTGCTTAAAAGTTGATATACTTCTTGAACACCTTGCAACTTCTTGACCCTTTGATCATGTACCATTCTCATCTCAACCCTCCATTTGATCCAAGAATCACACCAAGGTACACCATAGCCATGCAAACCTAGGATTTTTGCATTGATCTTCCATGATCTCTTGCCAAGTGTCAAGGTGAGACTTAGAGAGAGAGAGAGAGGAGAGGGGGAGCCCTTTGCCTATAAATAGAAGGCCATTCCAAGCCTTTCAAAGCACACCTCAAGCAATTAGCTCTTCCTTCTCTCTAGAAAACCAATTCCAGTTTCTGGGCAGCCACTGTTCCGTCGGAAAATCCCCAGTTTTCTCCTGTCTAGAGTAGTTTTTAGGATCAACTTCCTTCTGGAAAGTTGTAGAGCACTTCGAAACCTTGAAGTTAGGCTCAAGAATCACCCCAATTGGTTAAGAAATGACCAAGATATTGTCATCCGAAGTTCAGTAAAATTTCTGGATTTCCTTTTCTGGACAGCTTACTGTCCTCTTCTTTGTCGCCATTTTTCTCCAACCTAGGTTCGTTTCTAGGATTAACTTCCTTCTCGAGAGTTGTAGAGGGTTTAGAGATCTTCGTTCTCGACCCAAGAACGACTCTATTCGGTCAAAGATTGATCGAGTTACTGTCGTCCGAAGTTCGGTCCAGATTTGGAGATTCACCCCCGTAGGATTTTCCAACTTGCTTGCTCGGCCCCGACTAGTTTCGGATCAAGGTAGTTATCCTTACCTACTTTTCCAAGTATAAAGTAGTTTTTCACTCTAATTCTATGTCTTATATAAATCGCATGTTGTCTGGAAGTTTACTTTGATCGTAGATAAGGTTGTCTTTCGATTAAATGTTGGAAATGCATGTTTATGTTAATTTCTGGTGATGCAAGCATGCTATGTTGCTTAAATGTTCTTGTTGTACTATTTCGAAACTTGTTGGATGCATGTTGTAAGTTAAGTCTCACACGTGGAGTCTTGTATGAGAACGTGACACGAAAACCGAGAAAGTAGAAACGTAACACCTAGGGTGTGGATAATGATGAGATGTGTTTTGAAACCATGATGTGGCCGGACTTGGTAGCCCGTTGTGTGAATGAAAACCGTAATGTGGCCGGACTTGGTAGCCCATTGCGTGGGTTGTGAAAACCACAATGTGGCCGGACTTGGTAGCCCTTTGTGAAGATTGCCAATCGGGCCGGACGTGGTAGCCTTGTTGGTAATATGGCTTGGTTATCCGTGGAGAGGAGCCAATGCAAATTTTGTGTGCCAATGGGAACCCGGCGCGGCGGAACCGTTGTGAGGATGCTCGGGAACCCGGCGCGGCGGAACCGAGATTGGGTGAGTTAAAAAGGAGATTTTGGAAAAGAAAGGTAGTAAAAACAACACGGTCTACGATGGGTTACGTAGGAGAAACAAAGAGAAACTTGGACACCAACGTTAGATCGAGAATGTGGAATGTTTTATCGTTATTAGTTTGATTACTATGATCGTCTGTTTGTAAGTTATGGGTTAGCGGGTATGGGATTACTCTACTGAGCGTTGTAGCTCACGGTGTTGCCTTGTGGTGACCCTGACATATTATATTGGTGGCGACGCCGGTATAATGTGTCAGACCTTGTAGATGATCGAGACGAACAGTTCACTGTGGAAGCTTTTGGAGCAGAGGAGCTTGCTAGGATGAAGAAGCAAGCGGAGCAGTAGTTAGGAGCCTAGTTTCTCCTTTGTTGTATAACTGTACCTCTTTGAAGTATTTATAATGTAATAAACTCTCTTTATTATGTAATAAATGCTTCATTAACGTACCCTGATTTTGGGGGCGTTACAAGTGTAGTATGGGTCCAAGGAGTTGGGAGTCTAACACGTCAATTGAACCCTGTGGAACTCTGGAAGAGTCTTGGGGCAGTCTCCTGTGGTGCCCAACTTACGTGAATGTTACACCACGTCACCCATTTTAGTTCAAAACTTGGCAACTCTTGGGGCTCGGTCGCGAGAGAAATCTATTGTAAATCATCTAGTTCCGGGTCTCCCAGCAGAGACGACCCATCATTGACCGGATCAGGGAGGAGAGAGTCGAGGTGTGTGTATAAGTTGGTTCGAACACTCTAATCATCAAGAAAAAAATCACAAAATATTACACCACCTCGGCTTGAACACGTGGTGCACATGGTATATATAAACAATATTTTACAAAACTTCTGCCTTGTACTCTTTACTTCTCAAAAAGCATTTTTCAAAAAAAATTTCCTAATTTAAACATTTTTCTCTCTATCTCTCTCCGTTTATTATCCCTACTATTTTTTAAAAAAATTTTCAAATCCAAATCCAAACACAGCAGTCATCATTTTATTCCAGCTATAAATGAAGATCCCCACAGAAACCAAATTGCAGCAAAATCCAGCTGAACCAAAATGGAAGAGAAAAATCAAGGAGCCCATGTTGTGTTCCTCCCTTATCCAAGCCAAGGCCACATAAACCCTCTCCTCCAATTTGCCAAACGCTTAGCTTCCAAAGGTGTCAAAGCCACAGTAGCCACGACCCATTACACTGTCAAGTACATTAGCGCCCCGAACGTAGCCATCGAGCCGATCTCTGACGGGTTCGATGAAGGAGGATTTTCTCAAGCGCAAAACGAGGATGTGTACGTCAAGGCCTTTAGAGAAAACGGTTCGAGAACTTTGTCTCAACTCATCCACAAGTAGGGAATGTAGAAAGTAGATATTGTCTTTTTGTCTTTAGTGAGCTTTTCTTCGGCTCGTTTCAAATATATATATATTTTCTGGTTTGACTAGACGAACCAAAAATGTTAAACAAATAACAATATAGACTAAATTTGAAAAAAGCCCAAAGGAGAAAAGAAAAGACGGAATATTTTGATGTTTTCTTATTAATCCTTGAATGTCCAATTTCTGAATCTGCCACTGTGGACAGGTACCAAGATTCTTCTTTTCCGATCAACTGTGTTGTATATGATTCGTTTCTGCCATGGGCTCTGGATGTTGCAAAGGAAAAAGGCATATACGGGGCATCCTTTTTCACCAACTCGGCCACGGTGTGCGCGATATTTTGTCGCATACATCGAGGCCTGATCAGTCTGCCCGTGAAGCCGGATGAGATGCCCCTGCTGCTGCCCGGCCTGCCGCCGTTGAACTTGCCTGACTTGCCAAGCTTTGTTTTGGCACCAGAAAGTCACCCTGCATACTTAGCCATGAATTTGAGACAGTACTCTAACTTGGAAAAGGCTGATTGGGTATTCGGGAACACCTTTGAAAATTTGGAAGGCCAGGTACATCCTTAATTTCCATAATATCTTCTCAAGGAGTTAATAACGTCTGTCACTTACTTGGCAGAAACCATTAATCTGCGGACACTTGTCTGGCACTCAAATTAGAAGTGTCCTCTATTTTCGCGATTTTTATTTTTTTATTTTATCTAGAGACTCTGCACATTGCTGGCCGCCCTATGAACGTTCTCAGCACACTCTATGGACACTTGTGGTCTTTTTTCGCGAATACCGGACATATATTCTATTGATTTTAGTTGGAGTCTTGTTTTTTCATTTCGTATTTGTATGATAATAATACTCATATCATATGTTTCCCGAAACGTGTCCCTCTAATGTCTCATTTCCTCAATGATTCTGGGAATATTGCACGTTGAAGTGTCTGTATTCTGTCCGTATCGTGTCCCTTGCCTGCGTCGGTACAACATAGGATTGGGCTAATCCGTTCATGATATGCATACATGACAATATTTTGTGTGATGAAAATTTCAGTGCAAAGAGCTGATTTATGTGTTTTTTGACTCATTGAAAGGTGGCGAAAGGTGTATCGGACCTCTGGCCGGGAAAACTCATAGGTCCAATGGTGCCATCGGCATTTTTGGACGGCCGGATTGTAGGAGACAAGGGATACGGAGCAAGCCTGTGGAATCCACGCGGCAGCGAAACCGTCCAATGGCTCGAAACAAAGCCACGGGAGTCCGTGGCGTATGTCTCTTTCGGAAGCATGGTTTCACTGGCAGCAGAGCAGAAGGAGGAAATAGCACTGGGATTGAAGTGCAGCAATACGCACTTCATTTGGGTGGTGAGGGAGTCCGAGATTGGAAAATTGCCTCCTGAGTTCGCGGATTCGACAAAAGAAAAGGGCCTGATAGTAACATGGTGCAACCAACTGGAAATGCTGGCGCACCCGGCGATCGGTTGCTTTGTAACTCACTGCGGGTGGAACTTGACGCTAGAAGGGCTAAGCCTCGGCGTCCCGATGATCGGAGTGCCCAAATGGGCTGACCAACTGACTGATGCTAAGTTCATAGAGGAGATATGGGGTGTTGGTGTTAGAGCCAAGGAGGATGAGAAGGGAATTTTGAGGGGAGAAGAGCTAATTTCTTGTTTGAAGCAAGTCATGGGGAAAGGGGAGAGAAGTCTTGAGATCAGGAGGAATGCAAGTAAATTGAAGGCTCTGGCCAAGGAAGCAATTAGTGAAGGAGGGAGCTCTGATAAGAGCATTGATGAATTTGTGGAACGTTTGAAGTGTAGGAACTAGAAAGGTTGACAAATATCGGATATTGTCAGTTACTCCCTCCGTTCCAAATTGCTTGTCCCAAATAAAAAGTTGTGTAATTTTTGTATCGAAAATTAAATAAAACACTTTCGTACGTAATTTTTAAAAACTTTTTTCACACCAATTTAAAGAACCCGTCAAATACTTTGATTTGATGCAAAGAAACTCAAATAATGATGAGCGAAAATACTTATTGTTATTTTAAAAAGAATTAAGCATCTTTTCGTAGAGGGGTAGGCAATGTGGGATGGATGTAGTATAAAATAAAATAAATTTGAGCAAGTGCATGGGGGTGTGGATGGTGTTTGTTGTATCCCTTTTTTTCTCTGGTCATTTATTTTTTCCCGTTAGGTTTTGGTTTGCGTTTCCCTTTTGTTACTTATCTCCTGTAGTAGAAACAATGGGTTATGTTTTGTTTTGAAATGAAATTATCATGTAGTACGACCTTCAATACTGTCGTTTATGTTTTGTTTTGATGATCAGAGAGCCCAAATCAATCTAAAGGTTGTGTATTGTGAGAGAATGACTGGTCTCGTAAAGCAGAAAATAAGTATTTTAAAAACAAACAAGACCGAACGGGGCCTATCTATGTATATTTTAAGATCCGAGAAATGGAAGGCCTTTGGGGGTTCGTATCCGTTTCTGGTTTCTGTATGGCACTGTAAGTCACAAAACAACTGACAAGTATTCAAGCATTTCAGTGTTCCTGTTTTCAGAAAAGCAGAACACAAAAACTGCAAAATGAAAGCTGAATAACGTGAAACGATCAGAATCGAGTCTGAAAATGTCTCTCATCGAACCAACATAGTTTCTTCCCACGCAATAATCCAAGAGGCACCAAACACAGCGATACGAGTTCCATTGCCTAATCAAGCGAGAGTTTTAATTCCTCCTGCTTGCACTTGTTCTGAGCAGCTTCTTCGGTTCAGTGAAGCAGAGAGAGATTCGACATCAACCATCCAATCAATTAGCTACATAAAAATGAAGTTCTCCTCCCAAGTACATGTAACTGCATTCAATACGACTCTCGACTCGAGCATATATGTACCATGCTTGTTCAGCTTTACAAATGGATATCTAAGACAACCCTGATTGGATAACAAGAGGATATTACAGATTCGGTTTGCTACGGCCAAAGATTTCTTCCCTATCAATAAATCGCTCGAGCAGCTCTTTCTGTTTCAGAACCAGGTATTCACTGGCAAGGCTGCTATACATGGCAATATGGCATCTGTAGAGGAGCCTTCATTGATCATCTGCACAGCTATTGATCAGCAAACTTAGAAGTAAACTAAAAACTCCATGAAATGGGCCAAACCCAATTATCTGGCACTGAACTTGGGCTTTTGATCATTCAGATATTATGACTTTCTGATAGTGGGCTACCAAACTATATATTATACACAAATAGATCATATTATAGAGGACTAGAGTTGCCCACAAAAATTCGAAACCAACATGGCAGGAAAAAAACACATACTGCAGATTCGCCGGTGTATATAGAAGGTCACGTTTTTATTTGACAAATTCCATGACAAAAGGATTTTTCAGCTAGCTTTTTCATGTGAAGATGACGAAAGGAAACTAGAGTGGCTAGGAAAAGCTTGCATTCACAAATAAAGGACCCGACACTCCAACAAAGATGAACTCAATCCCGTCGAACTGTATTTTGAACACTTTTCCATGAAATTGTTCAGGTCATAACATTAGTTTGTATAGAGTCTACAGACCATCACCTAGGGGAAAACCCTAGCTCAAAACCTGATTGTTAGGATTTTATTTTTAATTCCACATTTGTATTATTTGGTTACTTAATTTTTTGGCTCTAAGTAGGAAGTCTAGGATTTAGGTCATTAATTTATTTCCTTTGATTGCATTTCCTTTTCAGTTTGAGTCTATAAATATGTAGATGCCGTATGACTCATTATTAAGCAGAAATAATATTTCAATTGCTTAAAGGCTTTGGAGGCTACATCCCCTCGAAGTGATCAATATCTCCCCCATTCTCTCCTTTTTTTTAATTTTCGGAAGTGATCCTATCACTGATTCCCTTAACAAGAAATATATAAGCAACCAAAGCAAGGAGTCTAACTTACAAGTGGTGAAGGAACATGGTGAGGGTACTCCGGGAAGCCGGAGCAGGCACAGGGGCCGTATTGTACACTAGGCATATCGATATCGGGTATCTTATTACTCCTGTATGGCTTCCGTTGTTAAGCAGATGTTTCAATCCAGTCTCAGTAAAGTTGATTATCAATTGCAGTCAAATCTCAAATGAATTTCTACCGAGCGAATTATGAGGCGGCTGAAGAGCTTTTTTTTAAAATGGTATGAATTTTACGTAACAGAATAGTTGGTTGTGTAACAGAATAGTATGAATTTCGCTTCCTTCTTCCTCCCCCTCAGTCCCCTCTGATGTGGATCCCCTTTCTCCTCTCTTTTCCTATGCTTAATGCTCTCCTCTCTCTAACCCCATGATTGCGAGGTGATTGAGACTCTCTCCCCTCCATTTTTGGACTCAGGAGCCAGGTCTGGAGTTCTAGATCTGGTTTTTTTGAAATTAGTGTACCAGCGACGTTGTCGACGTCTGTAGCGGCTTCTGCCTCCAGTTTGCAGCAGGACGAGTTTGAGTTGGTGCGACGGGTCATCCAGAAGGGCTTGCTCTATGTTCATACCTAGCCTCTCAACTGCGGCCTCCCCAAACCCTCTTCACCAGTGTGTTCGACGGATCCGACTCCGGCGTTATGGTTCCATGTGGCCTTTTTTGGTTTGTTGTTTTTATTTTCTTTTGTTTGTTTCTATATTTTGAGACTGGTAGGGTCCCCTTTTAGTGTACTGTGTTTTCTTATATATAAATCGAATTTACTTTCTTGTCAAAAAATGGTTTCAAAATCTTGTGTAAGTTATGAGAACCAGAAGCTTCCAATTTCTGCACTGTTCTTTCACAAAATCCAAATATTTTTCCATAGATGTGGTCTTTTTAAGACTATATAGAGACGCTTTTTCAAATCAAGCATGTGTGTCTGAGAATGAATACCTTACTCCGTTTGATTCACCATTTTGAGAGTAACTTTTACTCTCGGCATAGTTTCAATAAATTTCTCTCTCTATCTCTTTCAACTCATTACCACTCAACTCTTAAAAATAACTTTCTAAAACTTCAACCAAACAAAGTATTGAAGGCGTGAGAGTGGCCATGATACACAACAATAGCATATGATCAACAGTTTGCCACTTAACAAATTCTGGATTAGAAATGTTATTTCCGGAGGCATCTTGAATTTCAGATGCAGGAATCACAATCGAACCATCAAGATAGGGAAACAAATTATTCGCCTTTAACGCATTCTCGATTTGTGACTTCCAAGCAAAGTAATTGGAGGAGTCTAGTTTAATAGTAATGAATGACTGAAAATTTGCGATAAGAAAAGCGAGAGAAGATGGAATTGACTCAGCAGTCTGTGATACCATTGTTAATCGATGACTCTGAAACTAATTTGAGAAGAAAAACTCAGAACTTCAACCAACACACGAAGAGGAATCTCTGGCTTTCGCCTTCTAGGATGCTCTTCGATCTAAGAACGAGAACAGATCTGGACTCTCTTCAATCTCAGAACGAGAATGAAACTCGAGCATGAATGAATCTCGAGAATGAATCTTGAGCAGTCAGAATGAGAACGGATCTCGGGCTGTCGCCTTCTAGGACTCTGATGCCATAAAAGATTTTGAAGATAAGAAACGAATTTTATTTCTCTGAGAATAATCTTGAATACAATCCCAAGAGAAAGGATTACAAGTACTTATACTAAGCCTGATACAAGGGAGTAACCGACTAAATCTCAATCTAACTAATTACGAACTAATTACGTTCCAACTCAGCAAATTACAACCAACTAAGGGTAGTGGGGAGCCTGTAACAACCGACTGAGTTGTTAGCTCTCTTGACTTTGCAGTTGATTAGCTGGGGCTTGAGCTGAGCCGTGATCTGGGTTGGTTATCAGTGTTGTGCCCTATCGGAGTATCCGTTCAGTTAGTCTGAATTGTTCATTTTCCTTGTCTGGCCGAGAATCATCCACATGTAGATTAATGTTGGCCAAGCATTGATAGATAATTGATCGGATCAAATTCATCTTCAATACAAAAACAGAGAGAATGATTTTGCAAACTAAATTGTACGGAAAATGTAGTCTGAACATATATTGAATCATGTGCGAAGAGAGTGAATTGCATCAACAAAAACATATTGAGGATGGGCTGTTGGCACAACATGCATGTTGTGCATTCCACACAGCACATACCGCTTCCTCAAAGGAGCAACCTCCACGCCTCCTCATCCCCCTCCCACAACCTCCATGCCTCCATCTCTGTCGCTAACTCTGGAAAATCCCTCGGCACAGAGGCATAAGGATTATCAACATGGAGTATCCTGCCTCTAATCACAATCAATCTCAAATGGATTTCCACTGATCGAACGAATTATGAGGCGGCTGAATAGCCCTTTTTAAATTTTTTTTAAATGTTACGAATTTATGCAGCAGAGTAGCAGTTGGTTGTGCAAATATAATCAGAAAACAAGTTTCAAAATTTTGTGTAAGTTAATTTGTTTAAGAGTTTTCGTAAAATTTCAACTTGAAGGGGTTGTGTTGTGCCTGATCGATCAGAGTGTGAATGTTGGCCCATCTCAGATCCGTTTTAGTTAATTGAATCGTTCATTTCCTTCGTCTCGCTGAGAATAATCTACACGTAGATTCATGTTGGCCAGACATTGACAGATATTTGATTGGAGCAAATTCCTCATCAATAAAAAAACAGATAGAATGATTTGCACAATAAAATGTACGAAAAATGTACTCCGGTCACATATGTATATCGATGTTCGATCAACCTAAATTTCCACTTGAGTCATGTGCGAAGAAAGTAAACTCTATCAACAAAAACACATCAAGGATCGGCCGTTAGCACAACGTGCATGTTGTGCATTGCACAATGCACATACTCCTTTCTCAGAGGAAACAGCGTTCGTGCACCCATTATGGAGCCCACCTCGGATCCTGTTATTTGATTCAAACCGCAAGATTCATCTATAGTTTTTTTTTTTTAAAAGCAAAATGCATTCTAAAATATGGAAAAGTCTACAATACATATCCCTTAAAAAGTATGTACTATATGCATCTATTTTATAGTTCATTCATAACATTTTAATGTGTTTAGTAACTTTTATTTTAGAATTCATAACATTTTCGCAGTACGATTCGTAACATTTTGGTGTATCTCATAACTTTTATACGATTCATAATTTTTTAGCAATACGATTCATAACATTTTTTTTCTATAATTCATAATATTTTGGGGGTGCATATGATACGTACATACCCAAATAAGGGGTATATATTATAGTCTATCCCCTAAAACATAGCATGTATTAATCTCCTATCAATCTGGGATGCAATGGAATTCATGAGAGAGTTTAGTTACGTACTAATTAATCTAAATGATTGATAAATTCGAGTCCACGGGAAAATCTTGCTTACAAGGAAAATAGAGAGAAACTTTGAATATTATTGAGTGACAAGCTAATAATTGATTAGGTTCCAACCCTTTTTACAAGACCCAAACCCTAAAAATCTTACTGAAAAAGTAATTCTAAATCATGCCAAAACAAGCGGCATTAAAGAAAATATATTTCCTAATTAATTAAAACAAAATCCTAATTTTTGTAGACCAAAAATCCTAATAAATATCAAAATCAAAATAAAATTGAATAAGAAAAATTAATAATTCTAAACTAAACGAAAAATACTACTCCCTCCGTCCTTTTTTAAATGTTCTGCTTCGTAATTCCAACTTATTAAAAAGACATCATTGTTACACCTTTCACATCAACTTTTACCTCAACTTTCCCTCCTTACCCTCTATGAAAATATCATCATTACATTTTTACTCACCAACTTTTCAAAATGGAATCTATTTTTAGGGGCAAAATGAAAAATTCACCAACTTTTACCCACTCATTTTACAAAATAGACACTTATTAAGGGACAGTCAAAAATATAATACTGTACTCTAAAAAAGGAACGGAGGGAGTACTAGTCATGAAGAACAATCCTTGAAAATAGAGTGAGAGAGTAGATGGGCCATGGGAGTCGTCATCTACCAAAAGATTCAATAGGGAGAGTGGAGACAGTGATGGACTAAAGGACGGCAGAAGCTGCAATGTGGCCTCATATTGTTCACCCTTTCTGCTTGGGCCGAAAAGACTGAATTTACCCATCTAGGTTAAAAAAAAAAAGCGTAACTCGGGGAGACTCTCCCATTGGCTACACATTGAAAAAGTTTCTCTTGGTTGTGCTGCACGCAATAGCCCAACACATTGTGCAGCGGTTAAGTTCAGAGTATGCAGTTACCAGAGATCGAATTTATGCGCAAAGTCTTGGTATGTCTAAACCTCAACTTGCAGCTCGATCCTTAACCGATTGCACTACACCCCTGGGGGCTACCCATCTGGCTAAGTTTGCATTGTTTGCAATCAAGAGGCAAATTCCTCCCAAATTAAAAAATTGACCTCCGGAAAAACTGCTCCTATATATAGGAGGAGGAAATAATAAAAATAAAATATACTAAAAAATTCTCCCTTTTTTGTCCTACGTCAATACGAGTTTTTAGGTGGACTACCCGAAAAAACGAACAAAAATGGAAGATTATTCTAACCTACTATCAGAACCCGGGGTGGACCCCATTACAGATCATGTAGTAATTCTTCCAATTACACGTCACGGGGTGGGCCCCATTACACGTCATGTATTACACGTCATGTAATTCTTCTTCTGTGACCATGTAGTACTGTGACAGCTTTTCGATCACGTGAAATGCATTGATGCAAAAACGTGCAAAAGAAGGAAAAAAAAAAAAAGTCAACCCACTCATGGATGTTTATGCGGTGGTGATTCCTCGCATGGCTCTGAGCAAATGCTTTCTGGCTGTCGAAAATGACAATGAAAAAAGTCAAGAAGCCCTTTGGATGACGAGAGTCAGTTCGGCTTCCATGTGTTACTTGAAGAAAGTAGAACCAATCAAGTAGTCATGGTGTACAAATTGGTTTCGAGGGAACCCTTTAATTTACGGCTGCTGACGATCGAGCACGTCGGGCTCGCTCCTGTTCCAGTACGAAAAATTCGAGCTGTTCGATAACTTTAAAACAAGGGCACTCAATTTTATTTAAAGTTATTGAATGGTTCGGATTTTTCGTGCGGAACCTGGAGTGGACTCGACGTGCCGGTCGGTGCCATCAGTGGCTTTAGGATTTTTAGTTTCAAGGTGTACACACTGGTTTCATTGAGGTGTTAGGGCTCGGATAAAAAAGAAAAGAAGAGAGAGAGAGAGAGTTGTTCGGGCAGTTTATGTGCAAATTGATTAATCACACCGTCTTTTAGTAAGGGCCTATTTAAAGTCGAGACAAATTTGGTGTGGAATGACCTTATAAGAATTACTAATGCCTAAAATAGAGCAAACTCATAAATCTCAAGTTTGCTTGCCACAAGGTCAATCGCGAAGGGCTTCTACAAATTGGTTTAGTATGGGTCCAAGGTGTTTAGAGTCTGACATGTCATTTCAACCATGTCAAGCTCGGAGAGTAATTATTGGATGGTCTTAGAGCACTACCATGTAGTGTCTTAACATATTTTTGCACCGCATATTTATGTGGATGGCAAAGAGCGTATACAAAATGGCTTCGTATGAGCCAAGTTGTTAAGAAATTGAACACAAACTGGTTTAGTATCGGTCTAAGGAGTTTAGAGTTTGCCATGTAGTGCCCTAACACCCATATGCACAACATATTTACGTGGATGGGAAAGAGCTTTTTTTTTTTTAATCCGAGATGGGGGAGAGCTTGTACAAATTGGTTTTGTATTGGCCAAGGTGTTAACAATTTGACTACAAATTGGTTAAGTATCGGTCCAAAGGAGTCTGACATGTCAATTCAACTTTGTCAAACTCAGAGAGCAGTTATTGGATGGTCTTGGGGCACTCTTTTGTGCTGTCCCAACTTAAGTGAATATTACACCATGTCACCTATTTTATTTGTCAACTTTTTGGGGTTAGGTCACAAAAGAAAATTTTATTGTGAATTTTCTAATCTCGGTGTAAACAACTTATTTTTGATCGGACTAGGGAGGAAAATAGCCAAAGTGCATGTAAATGGGTCCGGACACTCGTGATTGTCAAAAAAAAAAAAAACACAAATTATTAGACCACCTCTGCTTGAACACATGGTATAACCATTTTACAAAACTTTTACTACGTATCACCTAATTCTACCTATAAATAAAGTTCCCCACAGAAACTAAATTGCAGCAGAATCCAGCTGAACCAAAATGGAAGAGAAAAACCAAGGAGCCCATGTTGTATTCCTCCCTTATCCAAGCCAAGGCCACATAAACCCTCTCCTCCAATTTGCCAAACGCTTAGCTTCCAAAGGTGTCAAAGCCACAATAGCCACGACCCATTACACTGTCAAGTACATCTGCGCCCCGAACATTGCCGTCGAGCCGATCTCCGATGGATTCGATGAGGGAGGATTTTCTCAAGCGCAAAACGAGGATGTTTACCTCAAGGCCTTCAGAGACAACGGCTCGAGAACTTTGTCTCAACTCATCCACAAGTAGGGAATGTGGAATTATATTTTCGTTTTTAATGAATGAACTTTCTCCAGCTCCTCTTAAAATATTTTATTTTTCTGGTTCGATTAGATGAACCCAAAATGTTAAACAAATAACATATAGACTAAGTTTGAAAAAAGTCCAACCAAGAAAAGAAAAGGCTGGCTGAGCAAAAAGAAAAGACTGAATATTTTGACGCTTTTCATTAATCCCTTAAATGTGGAATTTCTGAATCTGCCACTATGGACAGGTACCAAGATTCTTCTTTTCCGGTCAACTGTATTGTATATGATTCGTTTCTGCCATGGGCTCTGGATGTTGCAAAGGAAAACGGTATATATGGGGCATCCTTTTTCACCAACTCGGCCACGGTGTGCGCGATATTCTGTCGCATACACCGAGGCCTGATCAGTCTGCCTGTGAAACCGGACGAGACGCCCCTGCTGCTGCCCGGCCTGCCGCCATTGAACTTGCCAGACTTGCCAAGCTTTGTCTTGGCACCAGAAAGTCACCCTGCATACTTGGCCATGAATTTGCGTCAGTACTCTAACGTGGAAAAGGCTGACTGGGTATTCGGGAACACCTTCGAAAAATTGGAAGGCCAGGTACATCCTTAATTATCAAGTATATTCCAAGCTAGCCTCAGGTCAATTATTTGACTCGTTTTTTCATTTCGTATTTATACGATAAGACTACTCATATGTTTCCCGAAACATGTCCCTAACGTCTCATTTCCTAAATGATTCTGGGAATATTGCATGTTGAAGTGTCAGTATCCTGTCCGTGTTGTGTCGCTTGCATACATGACAATATTTTGTAGTATGATGAAATTTCTGTGGAAAGAGCTTATTTATGTGTTTTATGACTCATTGAAGGCGGCAAAAGGCGTATGGGACCTCTGGCCAGCAAAACTGATAGGTCCAATGGTGCCATCAGCATTTTTGGACGGCCGAATTGCAGGAGACAAGGGATACGGAGCAAGCCTGTGGAATCCACTCGGCAGTGAAACCATCCAATGGCTAGAAACAAAGCCACGGGGGTCCGTAGCGTATGTCTCTTTCGGAAGCATGGTTTCATTGGCAGCAGGACAGATGGAGGAAGTAGCTTTGGGATTGAAATGCAGTGATTTCGATTTTATTTGGGTGGTGAGGGAGTCTGAGCTTGGCAAATTGCCTCCTGAGTTCGCAGATTCAACAAAAGAAAAGGTATTAGAAATATAGTTGATGTGAAATTTGACACTACTATTAGACAGAAGGAGTATTGTTGATGTCAAATTTGGAGATGTCAATTTAACGCATAAGCCTTCCAGGAAAAATTTGCAATCCAGATTTGAAGTTAAGGTTGGAGATGCTCCATGCTATCTTTTCTTTCTATATATTGCTAGCGTTCCGATATAGCTTTGGTTCCCATGTCTTGCTTGCGACTGTGCGCGGGGAAATTAAACATGTTTTTGTGACATTTATCGTTGCATCTTGGAGTCATATTTTGCCATCAAAATATGCAAGAAAGGAGGCAAATATGACTTGAGAACAACTTGTCATGCCTCTCATTGGTCATAGTTGCCTTCATTTTGTGATTGTAACATTATTAACTTTGTGATGACTTCTCAACTCAGGGCCTGATAGTAACATGGTGCAACCAACTGGAAATGCTAGCACACCCGGCGATCGGTTGCTTCGTAACTCATTGCGGGTGGAACTCGACGCTGGAAGGGCTAAGCCTTGGCGTCCCGATGATCGGAGTGCCCAAATGGGCTGACCAACTGACTGATGCTAAGTTCATAGAGGAGATATGGGGTGTTGGTGTTAGAGCCAAGGAGGATGGGAACGGAATTGTGAGGAGAGAAGAGCTCATTTCTTGTTTGAAGCAAGTTATGGAGGAAGGGGAGAGAAGTCTTGAGATCAGGAGGAATGCAAGTAAATTGAAAGCTCTGGCAAAGGAAGCAATTAGTGAAGGAGGGAGCTCTGATAAGCGCATTGATGAATTTGTGGAACGTTTGAAGTGTAGGAATTAGAAAGGCGGATATCGATAGCTTCGAAAAATAAAGCACTTCGGTGCATAATTTTTAAAACTTTTTTCAAACAAAATGAAAGAACTCGTCAAATACTTTGATTTGATGCAAAGAAACTCAAAAAATGATGGGTGAAAATACTTACTATTTTTAAAAAGAATTACACATCTTTTCGTAGAGAAGCAAGCAATGTGGGATAGAGGTAGTATAAAATACAATGAATTTGAGCAAGTCTATGTAGTGTGGATGGTATTTGTTGTACCCCTTTTTTTCTCCGGTTATTTATATATTTTGTTAGGTTTTGGTTTCCGTTTCCCCTTTAATTTGTTACTTATTTCCTGTAGTAGAAACAGTGGGTTATGTTTTCTTTTGAAATTATCATGTAGTACTTTCAGTACATTTCACGTTTGTTTTGATGATCAGAGAGCCCATATCAATCTATTTTTTCACAAAAACAAATAAGTACTTAGGTTTCGTTTGTTTGGACGTAAAATGTTTTTCAGTAAAATATTTTACCTATTTTTCAGTGTTTAGTTGTGTTAAAAATGAGGAAAATATTTTACATGTAAAACATTTTCCAACAATTGGATGAAAATGACTTGCCCTTAAATCTTCCATAAGTTATTTTTTGAAATGAACCTGCTGCCTTCTACTTTAATTCTCACTGCTTAGTTTTCTCGATCGTTAGATCTGACCCGCATTCAATTCCAATAATCTCATATCTCTCCACCGTTTAAACTCCTCGTCTCCTTCTTTACACTATTTTGTTAATTTCCGAAAATATTTTCTAGTGTCAACCAAACACCAGAAAGTAAAAGTTTGAAGTTTGTTTTCCGAAAAAACATTTTACATGGAAAATGTTTTACATTGAAACAAACAGAGCCTTACATCGAAACAAACGGAGCCTTACATCGAAACAAACGGAGCCTTACATCGAAATAAACGGAGCCTTAGTTTACTTATTTTTTTGAATAAAATGTGATGTATTGTGAGAGAATAACCGATTTCGTAAAACGAATAATAAATTCTTAAAAATAAGAATATTAAGATCCTAAAAACGGACGGAAGGCCTTCGGGGGTTCATATCCATGCAAGATGGAAATGGGTTCATATCTATAAATCGCTCGAGCCGCTCTTTCTCTTTCAGAACCAGGCATTCACCGGCAAGGCTGTGCTATACATGGCATTTGTAGAGGAGCCTTCATTGATCATCTGCACAGCACAGCTATTGATCGGCAAACTTAGAAGTAAACTAACTCATTCACTCCATGACATGGGCCAAACCCACTTATCAGATATGACTTACTGATAGAGGGCTACCAAACTATTATTATACATAAATAGAGAGATATATTATAGAGGACTAAAGTTGCCCACAAAAATTCGAAACCAACATGGTAGGGAAAAAAACATACCAATTCGCTAGCTTTAATTTTCATGTGACGATAACGAAAGGAAACTAGAGTGGCTAAGAAAGCTTGCATTAACAAATAAAGGACACGACACTCCAATGAGATCGATGAACTTAATCCCTGTCGCACTGTATTTTGAACACTTTTGCAATGAAATTGTTCAGGTCATTACATTAGTATATATAGACCATCACACTGATTCCCTAAGCAAGAACAAGATAATTAAGCAACCAAAGCAAGGGGTCTTAGCTTTTTTTTCTCGGCAAACAAAATTTTATTAATCTCAAAGGGGTACATCGAGGGAAAAAACGAGAGATAAAAAGAGACGAAACAAACAAAAAAGAAACGAACACTTCATCCAACAGAAGTTGGATGAGGAACACCTCATAAGAGAACTATAGTCTTAGCTTATGAATCCTATCAATGTAGCCTTTAAAATCCTCCACCATATATAGCTTGAGGTTATACTTGGTCTTCATCCACACAGCCACCCTAGTTTTGATATGATCTGCCACTTCCCAAACTTGAGTCGATGCATTATTGAAGATGTAGTCATTCCTCACAAGCCAGATCGACCATATAGTCGCAAAAAAGCATGATTCCCATATGTTTTTTTCCAAATTTCGAAGCCTGTTTACAAACCACCAACTAGCAAGAGCCCCTAGATTTAAGGAACATGGTGAGGGTACTCCGGGAAGCCGGGGGAGGCGCTGGGGCCGCATTGTACACTAGGCATATCGATATCGGGCATCTTGTTAATCTTGTATGGCTTCCGTTGTTAAGCGGATGTTTCAATCCAGTCTCAGTAAAGTTTATTATCAATTGCAGTCAATCTCAAATGAATTTCTACCGAGCGAATTATGAGGCGGCTGAATAGCCTATTTTAAAATGGAGTATGAATTTTATGCAACAGAGTCGTTGGTTGTGCAAATATATTTCAGAAACAAAGTTCGAAAATTTTGTGTAAGTTTAGTTTGTTTACGAAAAGTCAATCTCAATAAGTTTTCCATACAGAAGAAGATGAGTTTTCGTAAAATTTCACCAGAAAGGGGTTGTGTTGTGCCCAATTGGAGTATCCGTTCAGTTAATCTGAATTGTTCATTTTCTTCATCTGACCAAGAATCATTCACACGTAGATTCATTTTGTTCAGACATTGATAGATATTTGATTGGAGCAAATTCACTTCAATACAAAAACAAAAGAACGAATTTGCAAAACAAATTGTACGAAAAATGGACTCCGATCACATATGTATCAATGTTTGATCAACTTGAGTTTCCACTTGAATCATGTAGGAAGAAAGTGAATTGCATCAACAAAAACATATTGAGGATGGACCGTTAGCACAACATGCATGCTGTGCATTCCACACAGCAGATACCGCTTTCTCGGAAGAAACAGTGTGTGCACCCATTATGGAGCCCACCTCGGGTGCTGTTATTTGATTAGACGCACAAGAATCATCTATAGCTTTTTTTTTTTTTTTTTTTAAGAAAAACACATTGAAAACATACGTATTTGATGTTCGATCAATATGAGTTTTTACTTACTATCCACTTTACAAGATGAACAAAATGAACAATTCACATCAAATAATAGGACCTGGGTGGGGGCCCCATAATGGGTACCACAGCGCACTGCTCCCCTATCTCCCATCACAAATTGCAATTATTATGTGACAATGTAGGTCACACTAGAAAGGACTTTACCTCTTTTGGGTTTGTGGGGAGACAATTATAATCAGCTTTCGATCACGTGAAATGCATATATGCGAAAATGTGGAACAAAATTTAAAAATTGGATTCCGACAGCTTAGTGGGCACAAAAAATGTATGGTCTTGATTTACTTATATGGATTCCACCACAAAAATGGAACACCGCAACGTGGGTTTTCAAGAGCCTTATTGAAAACTCTACATTTATATGGATTCCACCACAAGGACATAACTCTACATTGATGTGTTGTGATGAAAACTCTTGGAGAATCACGAGGCTGTATTCCAAAAGTACTGATTAATCATTCAAAGATGCCCTTTGTTTGATTGAGGGTTGTTCGGCTAAATAAGCTGAATGGTTAATTTTTTTTGTCCTTATTTAATTTTTTTTCGCATTTGTTAGTTTTTCGTCAAGTTTTTGGAGATTATTATTTATTCATGACAAGAAGAATTTAAAAAGTAAAAAATTATGATCGAAATTCAAATTTTTTTGAATAAAGACAAATAATTGGCTTATTGACTTATTTTTGTCTTTATTTAAAAAATTAGGTTTTGATCGTAATTTTTTACTTTTTAGATTCCTCTCGTTATGACGAAACAATAATTCCCAAAAAATTGACGAAAAACTAACAAATGCAAAAAAAAAATTGAATAAGGACAAAAGAATAAGTCATTCGGCTTATTTAGCTGAACAACCCCGAATAAGTTGGGACCCTGAGACTTGAATAAAGTGGGACCAATCAAGTCATGGTGTGCAAACTGGTTTCATAGTGTCTGTACGCATTGGTCTCATTGAGGTAATCGGGTTCAGAGAAATTAGAAAAGAACACACAAAAAAAAAAAAAAAATTGTCCGGATCGTTTTACGTGCAAATATTTTTATTCTAAATGCTAATGGCACTGTCTACTAGATGGGGTTTATTCGAAGTTGAGAAGAAGTCTGGTGTGAAATGGCTCCATAAAAATTTCTCCGCAGAACACAAATATGTAGTAAGAGGCTCTTGATAGGTATGTAAATACGTTTATTTACGCCCCTAATTTGGGATTGTTATGTCTGTTTATTGTAGTACTTGGAGTTTGATACTCGTTTTTTCACTTTTCAGAACTAGCGAACAGTTGAATAGCATACGAAGCTAGGAGAAATTTTTCAGTGCTAGGCGGGTATATCCCACATAGTGTCCGCTCGACACTTCCGAGCTGTTCGATACACTTTTGGACGACTCAGATTGAAACATAATCTCTCCTCTCACCCCTCCACTTTCTCTTTCCTTTTTCTCTCTCCAAATCCGAGCCGTTCAAAATCTTATCGGATGGCTCGAATGTGCCAAGCAGATACCACGTGGTACCCACCTGGCACTGAAAATTTCCTCCGAAGCTTAAATTGAGGAGTTAAGGGTGTGCAACGGAGCTGGTGAAATAAAAAGTACGACGTGGCCAAAGAATTCAACGTGGTCGAAGTTTGAAGGTGCAAAGTGAGGATTTGATTAGCTTTGTTAGTGGGCCAACATTAAAAACAGAGTTAGGAAAGCAATTATTCTTAGAATGTTTTTTAGAAAATTGAATTTCGCACTTTCATTTTTGTACACAAACGCTCCATTTTATATATAATGTTAATGGTAATTTCACGTTAAAAATAGAACACCAAAATCAACATCCTTTGTATAAAGGGCTGAAGCCCATTAGTCCCCTTATATGGATGGGCCCATTAAACAATTGAAAGGGAGGAACTTGTGGAGCTGCCGAGCACTCGAGGTCTATATTATAAAAGCAAGCAGGAGGGTATTGGAAAGGGGTTTCCACGCCGCAAGAAGAGACCAGGCAGGGGCAGTGACCGCGATTGAAGCAAAACATGCAGAAAAGCACCCAATGATCGGCTAAACTTTTTTGGCTAAAGCGGCGAGGAACCAAGTGGTAAGATTGTAAGGACTTAGGGCCCGTTCCACTTTTAGAAAAAGTGGGTTTTTGAAAAGGAAGGTAAATTTCAAGTTCAAAAATCATGTGTTTATGTAAATAATTTTTCTTTCACTATGGATCTTGTTTGATAGATCTCATTGAGATCTTTAATACGATGAAAAAAAAATTGAAAAATTATTTTTTATTTTCGTTATATTTGAGTTTGAAATTTGGAAAAAAGGAAGTTTTGGAAAAAGAAGGGAAAGTGGAACGGTATCTTATAGCTCTTGTTCCTTTTGTCATTTGAGAGAAAAAGTGAAAATCTGATCTTGAGTCTTCCTTCAAAATTGTCATTTCTTAATAATTGTGTCTGTCAGTATACTCTTGCTCTCTCTCTTCCCAATTATTGTCTATCATTACTTTCTCTCTTCCCGAAAAATAAAATTGTCATTTCCCAATTATTGTGTCTGTTATCACACTATCGCGCGTGCTCTCTCTCTCTCTTCCACTACTCATTTCCCTCACTAATTAAAAATTAATAAATTATTTGACCCCATTTGTTTTTTAAATATGTGTTTTATTATATTTTTAAAGTTTTTTTTATTATGAAATGTAAAAATGTTAAGTTTAATTTTTTTAAATTTTTTTTATAGCTTATTTTTTTCCTTGAATGGTGAGTAACTAATTTTCTTGTTATGAATGGTTAGTAAGCATTTTATTTTTTATAATTTTCTTATAAATAAGAGGTATGGCTTCATTCTTCATTCCTTCAAAGTCCAACAAATTATTCCTTACAAAAAATAAAACAACAATTTCATAATTTCTCTTATTTGTTCTATGGCTCAGAAAATTTGAAGTGAGGCGGAGGAGAGTGTATTGCTTTCAGCCCTTACGAGCATGATAGAGATTGTGAGAGTTGGTTAGGGTGGAGCTTCTCTTTGGGCATTCTCTGATTATAAATGCCAAAGTAGGGTCTTGAATTGAACAATAACACTCGAATAGGTCAAGATCGTAGAAGCTTGCAGGCCTAGGGTTCCAAACCTGTGGTTTGGTTTCAAATTAAATCGACACAGTGAAACGATAAGACTGGGAAGAGAGAGAGAGAGGGGACCTAGGCGCATGTAATATTTAGAGTTGTTCGGTGTGTGTGTGAGAGAGGGAGAGAGAGAGAGAGAGAGAGAGGGAGAATGTGAGTTCGGAGAGAGAGAGAGAGAGATGAGAAAAAGAGATTGATGAGACTGTTTGGTGAGAGGGAGAGAAAGAGAGAACGTTACTTCTGTTGAGAGAGAGGGGAGGCCGTTTTGAACAGGTTTACGTTGGGGAAGTCAGCTGTAAAAAAGGCTGTCAATGATAAGACTGGGATAAATGATATTTTTAGTTTCCTGGGGGATAAAAGTTATTAACCGAACAAGAGATTTGGATTTGGTTCATAATGTGGGATACAACTACCTAAACGAACAAGGGCTAAAGGGTTCTTTATTCAACTTTCGATTGTGTAAGTTGGATGACTCAAATTTTTATTAGAGTTTTTATTCTTTCAATTTTCGTTTCGTATCGTTTCGTATTTATATTTGCAATATTAGATAACGGACACACAATAGCTTTCAATGGTTCAAGATAGGCTTTGAGATAGATTATACGACGTGAAACAAGTTGTGCCAATGGTTAAATCCAATAAGACGACCCATGTTTTGTTGAGATATCCTATACTAACTACGAGTCTTGGTCACAGTATATTTATTTTTGGGGATTAATTAATGACAGGGATCAGTATCCTAGAATTGCTCAATAAATTCGGTGAACCGTGAAATTGGCCCGGACTGAACCGATTCGTACCTTTAGATTTTGTCTGTGGATTGATGGTCCGAATATGGATTAAAAAATTAGAAAACCGTGATTCGTGGTTCGGTCCACGGATTTTCATTACAAAATCGTGGATTAACCTAACCAGACTGCGAGATATTTATTTTATATAAATATATGTGTGTGTATTTATATAATTAATTGTTAGTAATGTTCAAATTTTTTTCTATCAATTTTAGTATTTTATCTTAATAATGAGATATAGTGTAGATGTACATAAAATATAGGGGTAAATAATAGTTTTTTTTTATAAGTTACGAGTACCCCTAGTTCAGTTTCAGTAGTCCATTTTTTTTTCCAGTATTTTTATGTTAGGTACTGTAATGATAGAAATCTGCTAATGTTTAGACTCTTGAATCTGATTTCTGAAGTAGACCTATGAGAGTTTATGTAACAAGTACTTTGTTTGTGGTGGTGTTAAACTTAATTCTGAGTGTAACATTCTTCCGTTTAAGTGTGGGATATATGCTTCAACTTTATTTTTACTAAAATTCGTAGATAAAACCATAACCGATCCACGAGTCACAGATTGGATTAGAACTGGAATGTAGGACTTTTGATCCAGACATGAATTTCATTTTGTAAAAATTGTGACTAGCGGTTCGGTTATCGGATTCCTAGGAATCCAAACCGAACGGACCTGACCGGACTGGACCGCGAGCAACCCTAACGGTGGTCTGGTTTGATGTTGAATAGAAACCCTAGATTTCAAAGCAATTATGTTTCGAGGGGAGGCTGAATCGAAAATCCTAATCCTTTCTCTTATTAGTTTTTGAAACCGTTAATCCGCTTTCACAGTTAAACCATTAGTTAAGTTCAAATCATAAAATCCAACTTCCCTCGACTCCCCCGCAAATGATCCTAGACTTAACCGTTTTTTTATTTTTTTATTTTTGTAATAATAGCTACTCCGTAATTCCTTGTTTTAAATTATATTTTTTGGAACAAAAACTACAAATCAGTTTCTAACCTAAAATTTAAGAGAGTAAAATTTTAAATCTCAAGCCTTCATCACCGCAAAGCGAATCCAGAGCTTATACAAATTGGTTTCGTATGGGCCAAGGTGTTTAGAATTTGAATATGAACTGGTTCCGTATTGGTCCATGTTCAAAGTCTGACATGCCATAATCTCAGGTGTCGTTCCGCTTTTTTTTTAAACATTTTTAAAAAAAAGAAGATAATTTCAAGCACAAATATAATGAAAATGAAAAATAAAATTTTTAATTTTTTTGCACCGTTTAAAAGATCTCAATGATATCTATTAAACAAGATCTATATTAATAGAAAAATTATTTACGTAAATACATAATTTTTTAGCTTGAAATTACCTTTTTTTTTTTCTAAAAGTTCCTTTTTTAAGAAACCGGAACAATGTACCATGTGAAACTCCAATCTCACTTTCTAACCAGCGATTATTCATTGCTCGCCACCACCTTCTCCATCATACTAATACATTTGTGTTGTAGGCTTGGATAGTGGTGGAGTCCACGTAAATGTATAACGAAAAAGACTCCTGAAGCATTACGTGACGATGCTTTAGGAGTTAATTAGTACTCCCTCCGTTTATTTTTAAGTATCTAGCTTCATAATTTTAATTTATTAAAGAGATATTATTATTACTACACATTTCACATCAAGATATCATTATTAGTCTTTTAACTACTAATTTTTCAAAGAATAATCTATTTTTAGGGACAAATTGGAAAAAATACCTACTTTTTTCTACTAATTTTATAAAATAGACACTTATTAAGGAGACAACTCCAAATGAAATATATTGGTCTCTAATAATGGGACAGAGAGGAAGTAATTATTTTTCCTTTCTAACACATTGAATTGTGAGTAGAATATTATTACAGTACCATGTCAGCTTGAACACATGGTATACCCAAAGTACAAAGTACTTCCACTTTAAACGAATATTAGCACAAAGTACTTCCACTTTATGCAAGCTATAAATGAAGTTCCCTGAGGAAAATAAATTGCAGCAAAATCCAGCAGTACCAAATTACTAAATGGAAGGAAAAAACCAAGGAGCCCATGTTGTATTCCTCCCTTATCCAAGCCAAGGCCACATAAACCCTCTCCTCCAATTTGCCAAACGCCTAGCTTCTAAAGGTGTGAAAGCCACACTAGCCACGACCCGTTACACTGTCAAGTCCATTTGCGCCGCGAACGTCGCCGTCGAGCCAATTTCCGACGGGTTTGATGAGGGAGGATTTTCTCAAGCGCGAAACGCGGATGTGTACCTCAAGGCCTTCAGAGACAACGGCTCAAGAACTTTGTCTCAACTCATCCACAAGTAAGGGATGATGACAGTAGATACTGTCTAGCTTTCGTCTTTAGTGAACTTTTTGCGGCTCATGTTCAAATGATTTATTTTTCTGGTTCGACTAGATGAACAAAAAATGATGAAAAATGACATATAGACTAAGAGGTCTTTCGGCAAGTTAAGCAGCTTATTAGTCAAAACACCCCTAAATTTGGAAAATGTCCAAAAAAAAGAAAAAAAGAAAAAGAAAATGCTGGCCGAGCTGTGATTGGCTATGTAGTTGGGTATGGTGATAGAATGATTGTTTTCATTAATCCTGGAATGTCGAATTTCTGAGTCTGCCACTGTGGACAGGTACGAAGATTCTTCTTTTCCGGTCAAATGTGTTGTATATGATTCGTTTCTGCCATGGGCTCTGGATGTTGCAAAGGAAAATGGCTTATATGGGGCATCCTTTTTCACCAACTCGGCCACGGTGTGTGTGATATTCTGTCACATACACCGCAGCCTGATCAGTCTGCCTGTGAAGCAGGACGAGATGCCCCTGCTGCTGCCCGGCCTGCCACCGTTGAACTTGCCCGACTTGCCAAGCTTTGTCAAGGCACCCGAAAGTTACCCTGCATACTTAGCCATGAAATTGAGTCAGTACTCTAACTTGGAAAAGGCTGACTGGGTATTTGGGAACACCTTCGAAAAACTGGAAGGAGAGGTATGCTAGTATGTTAATGCATCAACATCACAGATAATACCCACACAGATATACATGTCACCATTGATTTAAATACCGGCCGATATATAGCGGTTTTCCGACTCTTTGATACCGCTACACCCTGCTATATTTGTGCAGTTGTAGTGTTGTACTACAAAAAATTCACACCCGTATTTGCCAACTCCTGATACGCATCACTTTGTATCCTATTTTTTTGTCTGTTTCTTGACCGATATCTGCTTCTGGTGCTCTGGCACCAAGATCTAAGATCAATACACCTAATTCTTACTACATATCATTAGATACGCCCACTACTGCTATTTAAAACCACGCACGTGACGAAACATGTTATGTTTTTACCTACCAAATTCTGAATTAGTGATTAAAAGCAAGAAGAAGCTAATGTTTTTGTTTTTTTTTTTT
>BPLS01026837.1:9260-39506 GCA_019656275.1 Rhododendron kiyosumense
GGGGTGTCGTAAAATCCTTCCCCTCTCGTAACATGGCTTTCGAACCCAAAACAAATCTCTGGTTTTCAATTTCAATCAATTATTTTCAATCAAAACGGTTTCTCGGGTGGCGAACCATAAATCCGGGTGGCGACTCCTTTGATTTTTCAAAATTCGGGCGGGTAGCCCATAGTGGGGAGCAGTAAACATAGTTTAAAAAGAAAGTGAAGCACTCTAAGAAAGCCATAAGTCTCTCTCATGGGAACTAACAGCAAAAGCAGAGAGAAAACGACACCAAGAAACAGAGTGAAACTCAAAACGATGAGCAGATTCAGAGGTTTGAACTACCTATATCCAAAAGGCCGGAGAAGATGCCGGAGAAGTAGGTGGGGGCGCTAGAGGAGAAGAGGTTAGAGAAGTCGTCGGAAAATATCTTCACGAGCTGGAAGGGACACCGGAGAAGGGTCAATTTAGCTGTAATATTGGGATGAAAATTTGGGGAAAGTTATATGGGAGAAAAAGGGGCGGGAGTTGAAATTGAATTGGGCCCACTTTTTCTCTCGATTCGAAATGAAATTGGTCTACGCCCGTGAGTTGAGATTGCCCTACAGAATTAAGGATAAAGATTGGACCCACTTTTTTAACACTTGGACAGCCAACTGCACTGCTGTGCAATATCAAACATTCATGATAAAAAGATCCGAGCTAAGCGGAGTGGTTTTTTTAGTTTTTTGTACACAAACTATTTCTGTTTTCTATACACAATGTTTCCTACTATTCGTACATGCCCTTTCCACTATATATGGGACAGATCTGGAGTGGTTTTTTTATTGAGTATAAACTTGGGCAGGTATGTCAAGTCTTGTGTTCTCAGGTCGGATACCGCCTATGTGGTTAAACACGAGACAATACAAAGGAAGATGGCAGAATTTGTCTATGACAAAGACTTAAGCTATTGTACATCTTGTTCCAAAGAAGGTCACGCAAAGTCAAACTTCGTTTCAAAAATCAACTATTGAAAGCTGTTTACCTTAGCAGCCTCAGACTCGTCCTGATGCACACCCCGGGCCCGACCTCGGCCTCGAACTCCACGTGGTGGACGCATAATAACTTGCATATAATAACAATAATACAAATTTACAAGTCCAAAAAGGCAACAAAAATTATGAATGCCAATAAGACCATGCACTATCAGTAAGCTATGGCTTATGGGAGGAAAAAATGAAGACTCCATAGTACTCTATAGCTTTTCAACCATTATCGTGAAAACGTAGTCAGACTTCCTCTAATTGATACAAGTGATGCACATAGAGACAACCAATGTCCAAAGCAAACTCAATAACATTTTCACATGATAAGATAGGTTTTCCAACATGTTATTTCATGAAGTAGTGGTCAAAATTATTCACAAAGTCCTATGCTATAATAATTCCCTATATTAATGAAACTGACTAGCCAAACCGCACTGCAGTGATGAATCACACGCTCAGAATGCCATGGAAGCAGGGAGGACCTCTGAGTAGTTAGGCATATACTCACCCATTTACTAGTTTTGTTATGAATATCTACAAGAAGATATGCAAGATACAAACTAAAACAGAACTTTTGGCTCACTACAACAAAGTGTTCATTGCTCTCCCTCTTGTATGTCATACATAACATCAAGAAGAAGAGTATAAATCCAACAGAAGTACATATTCAACTAGGCGATCCTTGAATTGTTTGCTTCCCAGAACTTGTATAGAAAATTTGTTTGGTTGACAAGTCGAGTCAAAAAAGTTGTGTACCAAGTGTTCTGCAAAATAGATTCCGAAACAGAGAAGGAACAGGAAGAATAGCAAATTACAAAGACGACTTATGAAGGCCATGCCTTAGCTTTAGCTTCCAATTTGGTCTGATAATAAACACAACTTAACTGGTTTAAGTAACTTTTCAACCTCTACAATTTAAGTTAATGGATCCAAAACTATGACGGATCCACCATTGTTTTGGAAAAGAACCAAAAACTTAGTTTATTCCAAATCAAGGAGGAGTGTTTTTTGGAAAAAAAAATACAAATAAATAAAAAGTTTACTTAAAGGAATTGGGCTTCACCCAGCTCATTTTCCAAATTATTCTCAATTTCCAAATTATTCAAAGAGCCCTTGCTCAAACTTTTGTCAGCTACCAACTGCACTCCACATATCTAAGACTCGCTATCAACATTTCAAACACTGAGCATTTCATCAACACAAGCTAAAGCAATCCCATTCATGCAAGACAATGTAATAAGATAACAAAATCTTAGGAATCCACCTACGAGTAGAGAAGCTCCCGTTGGAGCTTCCATGGAGGTATGGGCACTTTTGACAAGTACCACAACTCAATTTCAGCTGCCTCTCATGAAGCCAAATCCACTTGCATTGGCATGAGGTTTAGGGCTGTCATTTTTTACGCCAAGAGCGCATGCCAAATGTGCTAACCAATACAGGATAAAAAAAAAAAACCCTAGCATCTCCACATATAAACTTACAGATCTCAACATTCACCATTTTTGGCTACCAATTTCGGGAACTAATTACCAAAATCTTTACACAAATTCGGGATCTAATTACCGAAATCTCTACACAAATACATGTATGTAAATGGGTGGGCTAGGCCGGCGGTGTAAAGAGAACAGAGAGAGAGAGACAGAGAGAGAAGAACAGATGGAGAGAAATAGAGAAGAACAGAGGAGAGAGAGAGAGAGAGAGAGAGAGAGAGAGAGAGAGAGAGAACGGCACCTAAGGCAGTGGGGTGGTGTGCTGGTGGCGGTGCGGTGGCAGGAGTGGCAGTGTGGCGGTGGTGGCTATGGAGGTGGAGGTCGTGGGAGAAGAAAATGGCGTGGCCTAGTGGGTGGGAGGAAACGTAAATGGGGGCTGGGGATTAGGGTTTTTATTTGGATGGATGGGTGGGGAGTTGAAGTGTAATTTTTGAGAGAGAAGGGTATAATGGGAAGATCAGGTACATTTAATGGGTTACATGGAGAAAATTTTCTTTTTTAAAATTTTGGAAATGGGCCATGTGAAGTAACGGGCTACGGGAGAAAAAACGTGGCTGCGAATAGCCGCCCCCTTTTATAATAGTTTTTTGGTGTATTTACGTTTTTGGTCCTCATAAAATACACTAGATTTCATTTTCGTCCTCATAATATTTTTTGTTTCAATTTTACCCTTGTGGTTTCTCTCAAATTTCGATGCTACCCTTTTTGTCAAATTTGGACGGCAAATATAATAGTGACTAACAGATTAGGTGAGCTGGCCAAGTGGGACCCTCCGTATAACAAAATCATTTTTACTCGTCATTTCCCCCCAATTTTGGACGACTCGTAAAACTAAAAAACCCTAATTCGCATTATGAGAAACCACCCACAACAGTACTGAGAAGGAGACTATTGAGAGAGTAATTTGCTTAAAAATCTATGGAGGAAACAAAAGGGAAACAATGATCTCGACCAAAGACCCCACCAAGGGTTGATGGTTGAAAATTCTGTAGATCAAAGTCAAGAGTGGAATATACATTTTATTTTTTATTGGATAATGAATGGAGTAGATTTGTTACGGACCACAAAGGGAACAATATGCCTATATGCCAAAAGTTCAAAGTCTTCCATTGTTAGTGGGAAGAAGTCTTGAACTCGGGACCATGTTAATTAATTGTCCCCTGACAACATGTGTCTGGGAGTCCATTTCTATCAGTTTAAGCAATGATAAGTCAAGATAATTTTATGATAGTTTTTTGGTAGTATGTTTTTATTCTTTTAACTATTACATATTTTTCTACTTCGTTCTTAAACTAATTGGATTGAATGAGTGAAATTTGGATAGTTTAAAGACGGAATGAGTGGTTTTGGTAATACGAGGACGAAGTAGAAAAAAAAAGTGATAACTTGGGGGATAAAAACATAAAAAAAATTCTTTTATAATCCGAGGACTTAGATTGACAACTACTCCTATTAGATAACAAAAATGATATTCACACAACAATTCAAACACAATTTCTTACATAATCTCTTACATACATGCGGGATTCACACATAGTAATGTGTATAAGTCGCACATATATGTGAGAGGTTATGTTTGAATTATTGTGTGTGTAGCATTATTGATTTGATAAATGTATCATGGAGATGATATGTATGTGAAGATTAGTCAAGATAAAATTCAGACACCTTTACAAGGAAAAATATAAATAATGACCCTGAAACAGGCACATCATCTAGAGGAGATACGTGATACATATGGTCTATGCATGGCAGCTTCATTGGTCAAAGAGGAAGGTGATAAGTACCTTTTCTCTGACCAAGGGAAAGTAATTCTATCAGTTTAAGCAATGATAAGTCGAGATAATTTTGTACAGTAATATTTTTTTAGTAGTATTTTTTTATTTCTCAAATTATCACTCATTTTTCTACTTCGTCCTTAAACTAATTGGACTAAATGAGAGGGATTTAGATAGTTTAAAGACAAAATAAGTAGTTCTGGTAGTATGAGGACGAAGTAAAAAAAATAATGATAGTTTGGAGGATTAAAAAAAAAAATTCATTTATCCAAGGACTTAGACGGACAACTATTTGATAATTGTATCACGGAGATGATATGTGTCTCGAGATTAGTCAAGATAAAATCCTAGACACCTTTACGAGGACAAATATAAATAATGACCCGGAGATTAGATGTATATATCATAAGAACATGATTTTAAAACACAAAACATAATTAAACGACTCAAAATATTGTTATCTCAGAGTTGTATTTTTAAAGTTATCTCTTGCACTTTTGTTATGTGGACAGTGGGACAACCCGGAAATATGAGGAATTTTTCAGTGCCGAGCGGGTATTGCCGACGTGGCATCCGCTCGGTGCACCCGAGCCGTCCGATGCATTTTTGGATGGCCCGAATTAAAACACACTCTCTCCTCTCATCCTAACACTTTCTCTCTCCTCTTCTCTCTCCAAATCTGAGCCGTCCATACACGTAATGGACGGCTCGGATGGCCGAGCGGGCACCACATGGTACCCGCTCGGCACTGAAAAATTTTTCCGGAAATATATTCAAAAACCACAAACTCGATATATATGCTAGACAAGTCAATTACTGAGGAATCAAGCTAGCTCAGTTGATTGTCTCATTTTTTTTCAGTTGAGGCCGGAGTTCAAGTCCCATGATGGACGGATTTGGGGTTTAGGGCTATGAACAGTCTCTAAATCCCTTGTTAACTAACATACTAACACCTTGTTAACTCTGCTGACGTACAAAGTGTGACAAAAAAAAATAAAAAAAGACAAGTCAATTACTCATAAGACAAGTAAAACTCAAGAAGTCTAAGTTTTGTTCCTCACTCTGTCCCTCTTTTTCCACTTGAAAGAGGAAATAAATAAGGCGCACCCAGAAAATCAAACCACCAACACACACCTTTTCACAATGCCAAACCTATTCAACTACCTTGCTCTGGCTCTATCAGCCGTTATAATGGTTTTCCCACCACCCTCCACCGCTCAACCACCACAAAATCCCGAAGTCGAAGCGCTTCTCCGGTGGAAACAAAGCCTACGCGACCAAACAATTGTCAGTTCATGGATTTTCAACCAATCAAATGGTAACTCTTCAGCTTCAAGCCCATGCAACTGGCGTGGAATTTCATGCAACACTGCAGGAATTGTAACCGGGCTGAACCTTGCCTTCACAGGATTACAAGGTACTCTTGATCATTTAAACTTCTCATATTTCCCTCTCCTCCTCCATCTCGACCTCAACAGCAATCAACTCACCGGTACCATACCCACCAACATCGGCCTACTATCGAACCTCGTGTATCTTGATCTTTCCACCAACTCTTTCTCGGGTAGAATCCCTCTTTCTGTCGCAAATCTCACTAAGGTTGTCGAGCTGGATTTTGGGCGAAACTCCATAACAGGGCAGCTTGACCCGCAGTTATTTCCTGACTGTAGGTCAAGTTTGGCTAAAACCGGCCTGCTTAGCCTCCAAAGGCTACTCTTCCAAAATACTTTGCTCAGTGGTCCCCTCCCACCAGAGATGGGTAATTTGGAAGATTTGACAATCTTGGCTTTAGATAAAAGCAGATTTTCTGGCCCAATTCCTCAATCTTTGGGTAATTTGAGTAAGATAACTTCCCTACTTCTTAGCCAAAACCAATTTTCTGGCCAGATTCCTAAGAGTTTCGGCACCTTGACCAAGTTAACCATTTTGAGCTTGTTTTCGAACAACTTATCCGGTTCAGTACCTGAAGAAATTGGAAATCTTTCATCACTGGTACGTCTTTATTTACTTTATAACAACTTGAGTGGTCAATTACCTCCACAAGTGTGTCGCGGTGGAAAGCTAGTAAATTTCAGCGCTGGGTACAATAATTTCACCGGTCCAATTCCAGTAAGCCTAAAAAACTGCACATCCTTGTACAGAGTCCGGCTTGAATATAACCAACTGACCGGAAATCTTGATCAAGATTTTGGAGTGTACCCAAATCTCACTTACATCGATTTGAGCCACAACAATTTACAGGGGAAAATTTCACCCAAATGGGGAGAATGCAGTAAATTGACACTGCTGAATTTGGGCGGGAATTCTATAGAAGGTGAAATCCCAATGGAAATTTCCCAATTGAACCAATTAGAAGAGCTGGACCTTTCCTCCAACAAGATATATGGCGAAATTCCTGCACAAGTTGGACAACTGTCGAAATTATCGTTGTTAAACTTGAGTGACAACAACATTTTTGGTCAAATACCATCAGAAATTGGGGGACTGTTCAATTTGGCTTTTCTTGATCTCTCAATGAACATGTTAAGCGGACCTATTCCATATCAAATTGGAGACATCTCAAGATTAATCTTTCTAAGTTTGAGTACAAACCACTTGAATGGGAGCATTCCATATCAGATTGGTAATCTTAGAACTTTACAAATTCTGCTTGATCTTAGTAACAACTCTCTCACTGGAGAGATTTCGCCTCAACTTGTGAAGCTGATTAGGCTAGAAGCTTTAAACCTCTCCCACAACTCTCTCTCCGGTCCTATACCGGATTCATTTAGAGAAATGGTCAGCTTGTCAACGATTGATTTGTCGTTCAATGAATTGGAGGGTCCACTGCCTGACTCCAAGGCTTTTAATTCGTCTCCGCCTGAAGCGTTTTCTCATAACAAGAATCTGTGTGGTGATCCAAACCAAGGTTTGACACCATGTAACAACTCAGTGTCTGAGGGCGGTAAGGAAAATAAAGGAAACTCGCAGTTGATCATTGTCGCAGTTTCTACCTCGTTAGGCTCTTTGTTTCTCTTGCTTTTGCTTGTTGGGGCTATCGTGCTTCACCGAAAAAGTAACCGGAGAAGCCAGAAAGAAGATGTGGTAAAGGGAGATAACATCTCTTTGATCCAGAATTTCTGTGGAAGAATTGTGTATGGAGATATCGTCCGCGCTACAGACAATTTCGACGATGCATACTGCATTGGACAGGGAGGATCGGCTAGAGTCTACATAGTCAACTTACCAAGTGGGCAGGTACTTTTTAAAGTTTCTAATAAATTTTCTCTATCTATTCTTTCGATTAACTATCTTATATTCTGTGTGAATCGTCAACAGGTAGTAGCAGTTAAAAAGCTATTTATGAATGAAGGCTCAGAGATTGGGGAGATCCAGAATTTTGCAAACGAGGTAGCAACGCTGACGGAAATAAGGCACCGGAACATCGTGAAGCTCTACGGCTTCTGCTACCACGAAAAGCACACTTTTTTGGTCTGCGAGTACATGGAGAGAGGAAGCCTGGCGAACGTTTTGAGGAGAGAGAAAGATGCCAAGGAGTTGGACTGGAGTAAGAGGGTGAATGTAGTGAAAGGGGTGGCTCACGCTTTATCTTACCTGCATCACAACTGCGCGCCTCCCATAATTCATCGGGACATATCGAGCAAGAATGTTCTGTTGGACTTGGAAATGGAGGCTCATGTCTCAGATTTTGGAACGGCAAGGTTTTTGAAGCCCGATTCTTCAAATTGGACTGCGGTTGCAGGCACATTCGGATACATTGCTCCAGGTAACTTTCATTAGTGCTCGAAAGGCTTTATTTGGTTGGCTAGTTTGATTCGAGAGTGACAACTATATAACATGTGACATTGTCGGTGTGTTTTTTTCCCTTGGCATGGCCAGAATTATCGTACACAATGGCAGTGACAGAGAAATGCGACGTGTACAGCTTTGGTGTTTTGACACTCGAGATTTTGATGGGATCACATCCGGGAGAACTCAGTTCAAACCTATGCTCATCCGTGGACAACGAACGCATACAATTGGAAGATGTCTTGGATCCTCGTCTTCCGCCTCCTACTAGTCAAGAGCTAAAAGACGAATTGGATTCCATTTTGAATCTAGCAATCTGGTGCTTGCGCGTCGATCCACATTCTAGGCCTACCATGTACGATGCATCTCAGGTGCTTGTGATGAACGCTGGAGCTCGTAGAGAGAGTCTGAAGTTGGTTAAATCTCTTAGAGAGGGTGTTGATGAGCTGCCCATGCTCAGTTAGTAAGTTGGATATTTCTCTCTCTCGTTCTCTCTATCGGTCATGTAATTAGGGTTAGAGTCAAGATTTTTGGTCGTGTTATTTTAGTGGTGTCAAATATATATAATACTCCCTCCGTCCCAAATTGATTGTCCCGTCCGCAAAACGGAGTATTAAAAATAATGCAATTTTTTCAAGAAAAAATTCGAACTTTTTTCACAAATTAAAAATTCTCATTGATATCTAGTAAGTTGTTGAAAAACTTTTGATTTTTTCTTGCAAAAATTGTATTATTTTTAACACTCCGTTTTGCGGACCGGACAATCAATTTGGGACGGAGGGAGTATAACTGAATTCCTTAGGCATATCCAACATCTTCTCGCCTTATCAAAGCTCACTGGTGTATCCTTTGGCTCGTTGGTGTATCCGGTAGGACTTCATCATGTATCATAGCCAATGACCCGGTGACTTGCAGTACTATAGACATTGTCGATGATTGTTTGAAAGAGGTGTGATATACAAATTCGAGCCTCGCATCTTTCTAGTGTACTTTGAAGATTGGTTTCAATTTTGAAATCGATTCATGTAGCCTGTGGATGTGATTTCACTTGAAGATTGTATCTGTTTTTACCTGATTCTAGTTTTTAGCTGAATTGTGATCTTAAAAACATCGACTTGAGATCCTCAATCCTTCCTAAATTCCGTACATTAGTATCAAATTCATCATTCATGGTTGCATTTGTTAGCAAAATATTCTGACTTTTGCATCCACTTCTTCTTAAAAGAATGCCCCAAATTCAAACCACCCATTTTTTTGATGCACCAACCCGCTGCAGTCCAGTTGATTCAGTCCAAATCAAGAAGATTGATTATCCAAAACTAATTGGCAAGGAGTGGAGAGGGTCTCGTGTTATTAACCAATGGAATTATTCTCTAAAAACCTCCCTCGAGTTGTCACATGTAGCCATTTTCCGGGTCTATCTTCATTCAGCTTTCTTTTAATTTGCATGTCTATTGTCGTAGAGTGCGGGCTATTTCAATTTAATTTGGGATGGAATAGGCCAACTATGTAAAAAATTTATATCTAACTCAAAATGAGTAATTGACAATGATTAGTAATGTCCTTCATGTTATTAAGTGATAGCGAATTGCCAATGAACAGACTTTTTTATTTTTTTTTGGTCAAGCGAAAAATTATGCATTAACTTAAACGATCAAAGTTAATAAGCCAGATAAAAGGCATTCATAAAGGTTAAAAAAACTACAAGAGTCGTAGACTAGATCCTAAGATGACCAATATAGGGGATAGCGGAGATGAGCTACGACTTTGAAGAGCTCGGATAGTGGTATGATTTTACTTGTTTTTTTCTCCACAAAACTCAATATTGCTGAGTCACTGGCAATGAGTTCATGCAATCAACTCTAATTAATTGAGACTTAAGACTCAATTGGGTTTATCGTGAATTATTTCTTCCCAGTTGATTTACGCAAATCACGTATAATGGGTTTTTCCCTTTTTTTTTTTTTTTAAGGTTTGTGCTATGAATGCTTCTGTCGATTAGATGAGATGTGGTAAAAAATCCTCAAATAAAATAAAATTAAAATTTTATTAAAAGAGATCAAAAATATCCAGGGGGCCTTGTTCTAGAACACCTTCTTAAAATATAAGTACTTATTTTATATTTTCAAACTCAAAAATAATATAAATAAAAAATAATTTTTCAATTTTTTTGCACCGTATAAAAGATCTCGATGAGATTTATCAAACATAATTCATATTGGTAGAAAAATTATTTGTGTAAACACATTATTTTTGAGCTTGAAATTACTTTCTTAAAAAATAAGTACTTATATTGAGTTGTGGAACGGGTTAGTTAGGAAGAAGAAGCTAAACTTTCTATGTGAATTGAGAATTCAGAGTTTGGAGGGTTTTGGGAGCTTACTACATCCCTATATGTTACTACACTCACTCGAACCTTGTCCTTTCAAATCCGGCTACGATCCACTAGCCTTAATGCTTAATAGGGTGGTAAAAATTTATGGGTGGTCGGTCCCCCATGAGGCTCTACAGTCCTTGTGATCGCGTCCAGGAGGTTAAAAGAGGCAGGGGGCTGCTGTCCCGTGCTGTTGTGCCCCAATTCGGGGTCCACTTCGGTCTCATTCCGATAATCGGAAGCGTTCACTTTGTAGAACTCGTTGAGTAGAACAACTATGCAAAAAATCAGCTTAATTGGATATCATTAAATGCCTGATCGGAACCTTTTTATCTTGAAAAGAATGGATCCAAAACACTGGATCAAATCTACTGTAACCAATGGACCGAGAGTTATATGGGTTCCGATTAGGCACTTAATGATATCAAATTAAGCTGATTTTTTGCATAATTGTTCTACTCGGCGAGCTCTACGAAGTGAACGCTTTCGATCATCGGAGCAAGACTGAAGTGGGCCCCGAATTGAGGCACAACAGCACGCTGCTGTCCCCTTGGGACAGCAGCCCCCCTGCCTCCGAGGTTGCAAGAACTGATCAATCCCTCCTCCACCATTTTTTGTTTAGCAAAAAAGATAAGATGAATATTACATTAGTATTTCATAGAGATGTCAATCTGTTCGGCTCGAAAATGGCTCAAGGACTGAGCGGGCTTGCCAAAACTTGTCGCGTCTAACGTAAGGGTCGAGCGTCCCTTTTCTGACTTCGAATCTGTGAGGGCGGAGTGCTGCAAACCTAAGGGCTAGATTGCAGTGAACGTTCGTGGTTTTGCCTCTACGAGTGAAGACTTAATAATTTTCTAACCGTGTAGGAAAAGAAGTGGCAACGTAGAATGACTTTATTATGTCGTAAAAATAAGGTCGGAGATATGAGAGAGATATGAATAATTTTATTACGTCGTAGTAATAAAATTGGGATACAAGAGAGATAGAAACTCGAACTACTTGGAGAAGTAATTGAGTAAATGTGAGAAAAGTGAGATAATTGCTTTGCTGGGAATACTTTGGTTGCTTCGCTAGGAAAGCTTTAATTTTAAGCGTTGAGCTTGATTGGTGTGAGGACCCTTTTTCCTTCTTGTCTTCTAGTATTTATAGGTCAAGGGTCTTCGATTTCCTGCATGTCAAGGGCTTGATGTCCTCTTCTTGTGGCGCCATGTGTCCCTTATAACTTCCAATTCATTAGATCATGGAGTAATGAGTAGTTAATGGAAGTTACAAGAGATCATGGATAAATAGTGCACTGGTCCAGATCTGGGCCGAGTTTCTGCCTTCACCATGAGCTGACATGTGTCTCGAGTAAGCCTTAGATGTTGCCATGTGTCCCAAGTAACTACCCACTAACACGTTTTAGTGAGATCATGGGTGATTATTGGAAGTTAATAACAATTACCCATGTGTTTTCTTTCACCATGAGCCGTTTAAAAAGTTGAAAAAGGCCAATTAAGATAATGGGCCTATTTTCTCTCCTTCTTTTGTGGGTGACAAAGCCTTCTAGCCATTTGACTCGGTCAAATGGCTTTTCAACAAGCAACAATTCCCTTCTTCCTCTCCACTTTTCATGGTCCACTTGGGTAATGGGCCATCTAATTAAATTAAATGGCCCTTTAACACTTTTAACCCATAAAAATACTTCTCGAATTTAAATAAGTCATGGGCCGACTGAATTTTTATGTAAATAGGCCCACGACTTTTTAAACTTGAGCCCGAATCCAACTAAAATTAATTGGGCCCATGCAACATAGGTTTGGCCCATTAATTTAAACCCAATACTTTTCTATTTTTTGGCCAAATCTAATTAAAAGATAATTAAATGGACTCCCAATGCTTGCCTAGGACTGGGTGTCAAAAATGGGTGTAAACAATGCCCCCCCATACCTTGATCTTGTTCAAGATCTAGGCTTGTAAATTTAGGACAGAGTACGGTTTTTGGCATAACCAAACGAGTCCTTATCGCTAGATTTGAAAAAATACTCAGGCTTATTTAGCCTAAGAATTTATCAAAAATTCAAATGTTTAAACTTTTAAAAAGATGATCAGGCCAAAATCAAGCCTAACCACTTTTTGAGTTTCAAAGCAAATCTCTTAATTGGATTTGGACTCCCACTTTGAATTAAATCCCAACAATTTCCAAGATATCACTCTACCGAGGACTCCTATCGGCAACAGCAATCATCATCCTTTTAGGCCTAGGGGACACGTGTAGACGCCCAAGGCCTTGCATTGGCTGCCATGCAGCTTTTGAAACCGTCAAGACTCCTCCTTGTGTCAATCAAGAGTCCAATCTCTTCACTTGCCCATTAAATTTCAAACGAGAGGCATGATAAATGCAATGGCGTCCCTTGATTCCTGCACCATGCCTTATCAAAAACTTATTTTTTGCTTCTCCATTCTCTCTCTACATCCTCTCTCGTCTTCTTCTTTCTTTTTCGAGAGAAACCCAGAAAAAACCCTTACTCTCCATAGCTTCCGTCCTCGTTTCTGATCTCCAACAGGAATGGCTACCCATAAAGCTCACACACCACCCCCAAACCCTAACAGCCTATCCGTACAAGTTCGTAAGATATTGGCCGATGAACACATCGCAATCATGAGTGATGTTTTGGTGATTGTGAACGCCGATCTAGTTGGGTTAGGGCCTGCGTTCCAGCTAGGGTTCCCTGCTCAACTTTCCCCCATGTATCCTCTGGCGGAAGAAGCCCTTCTCTTCGAGTCTCCCAGCCTTGACTGGAGTCGCTTTACCACAGATATACCCAACAGGCTTTGGCACAGACCTGATGCCAAATACGTTGAGTGGCTTGATCGAATGATGGAAGCTAAGGGAGATCTGTGGAGGCAGATTGGAATCAGGGATGCTATTCTCCTCAGTAGGTCTCTGATTGACATGGACAAGAATCTCTTTCTTGCCGCTTCCCGATTCTGGTCAGTTACTACCAACTCTTTCCATTTCAAGGTAGGCCTGATGAGTCCTACCCTTCAGGATATTGCTTTCTTAACAGGCCTACGTCCCCACGGGATTGAGGCCAACTATTTTCTGTCCCAAAAAACCCCCTACTTTGAATACAAAAAGCCCTTGTCTTTCTCCCCCTTTATCAACCATTACGCTAAAAAGGGTCCTGTTGAGGATAGCGAACATGTTGCTTTCCTCTTGTACTGGCTAAACAAGTTCATATTTTGCGTGTCTGCCAATAGAGTAACCAAGGATTTTATTGATTTGGCCTGTGCCCTAGCTTCTGGGCAAAAGCTGGCACTAGGCCCCTTGGTCTTGGCTCACCTTTACCGAGGAATTAAAGAGTTAATCAGCAACAAGTTTGTTTTCGCCCCTGGTCCACTGTGGATCATCACCTTATGGCTATGGTCTTATTTCCCCAAACTTGCTCCGCCCATGAACAAGAATCTGGAAAACACCTATTATAGACTCCATTACGTCGATGCTTAGCCTCCGAACCTCGCCTCCGAATAAGGTTGAAAACCCCAAGCATAGGGCTAGGTCGTCGATAGCATAATATCCGGAAGTCCGGGATCGTACCCACAGAGAATCGAAATATAGCTAATTTGGATTGTAGGTTTCATACGGTGGATTGCGGCGTTCAAGACGGCCAACTTAGTTTTGCTTTAAACGGTGAAAGTAAAAATGGAGAAGACTAGAAACGAGTCTAGGAAATAAAAGAGGCAAGTCTAGGGATCGTCTAACCCTTAACAAAGGCCGTTACCGGTTTCTCAATATAACTCAGGCGAGAGTCACGACCGCATGCTCACGCCCGGAAGATTTAGCTTTAATGACTACGTTTATCAAAAGATGTGGTTAAACGGAATTTAACTAACTTAATTTATGACTAAAAGACTAGAAAACATGCTTAAGAAAGGAAACATGATTAACCGATAAAAACGGAAATAAACTTAATTTATGCAAAGATCTAAAGAGTAGCTACAACATTAATAAAGGAGAAATTAACATAAGACAAATACTTACTTTAGTTCTTGAAGAAATTAAAACAAAAGCTTGAAGAACAACAATGGAGTTCCTAGAAAGATGAAAGACTTAAAGCATAGGCCTAAATCTAACTATAATGGCCATCCTTTTCCATATATGGCATATAAGCCTATTTATAGGCAACTAAAGTTAAGTTACAAAGGACCAAAAAGTCCCCAAAATATCCCAAAAACATTCCACAAGTGGAAACTTTCCATAAATGGAAGGTTGGAAAAGTAGCAAAAAACGTGGCTCAGTTCTGCAGTATGAACCAGTACAGCCAAAACCCGTACCGGTTCATGTCTTCAAAAACGCTGAAAAATATGAACTCTGGGCAGCATGAACCGGTACGGCCAAATCCCGTACCGGTACAATCTTGACAGCTTTTTTTAGGCAACTTCGCGGGCTCGCTCCGGACACTCCCGAACTCGGATTTAGGCGTTCTTTGAACCGTTGGAAAGCTCGTCGAGTCTACTTTCTAACCCAAGTGGTTTGGATCAAAAGTACTTTGTACACCAAAAGTTATGACAATTCTACCCTCAGTACGTCGGAAGATGAGTAGCTTTGGTAAAATCCTCACTTCTTCTTCAAATTCCTTGACCCTTGGGCGACCCGAGCAACCTCCACACCATCTCTTGAGCACCACAGTGGGGTGACACGTGGCCTTGAGTACTTGGTTGAGCCCGGAGCATTCCTTGGCCTTCAAACGCGCCTTATTTATACGATTTACCTGAAATACACAAAAACACACCTTACGTGCGATAACGTTATAAAAGCTAAATAAATGCAAATTAAACCAACATACTACAGGACTAGTCGCACCAAATATCTACAATATTGGGTGCTCATCAGTCGACACTCGTGGCCCCAGACACGCAATGATGTCTACTTCAAATGTTTCTACCACAAGCTTGTGAGTATGGGAAAGAATTGGATGCCTTTTGCAAGAGATACCATACCTTGGTGGCTAAAGAGAGGCGCGTCAGACCCAATAGTTGATTATGACGACCATATGGAGGTTTGGACCAGCTTTCTAATCTCCAGGGATCTTATGTACGGAATGGCCTTTACTCCGACAAACTACAAGTGTGGAGTAGAATATTACAACGTAGCCCAATTCGCCAGGCAATTTGGCCTATGTCAGCTCACTCCTGTGCCTCCCTATCAGTCCTTGAATGAGGACTTCACTGACAGGCCTGTAATCCAACCGAGGGATTTGGAAAAAGTTAGGAATGTCCTCCCTGAATCCAGGAAAACCTTTGCCCTTCACCCCTATGTTGAACGTACGGACAAAGGAGCAAAATTTGACAACTGGTAGGGAGGTTACATCAAGATGCATTTCTCCACTCCTTATCTGGATGTCCTTACCAATATTCTGCCCCACCCAACTGGAGTTCCAGAACCTGGCATAACTGTTCCCCTACAACAGATCCGTCCATCCTTGGCCTCGAGCGTCAAAAGAAAAGGTAACTTTAAAAGGTCTACTAATGCTTTAAATTCCTTGAACCTCCAAGATCTGGCCTGATGTTGCTTTCATTGATAGGTCCAGAAGATGTGTCAAAGGAAACCTCTGCAGACCCTTCTGTCCAAAGGTCCAAAAGAGTGAAAACCACAGCCAGGAGACAATGGCCGAAGGTATGGATTTTCTAGCCCCTTCTACAGTCCTTAAAAATAAGGTAACTATAACATCATTTCTTCTGCAGGCCTCCGAGACAGTAGTTGCTGGAAGGACAATAAGTAGTGCCAAGACAAGTTCTCCTGAAACTGACCCCTCGGGCAAGGTCTGTGCTTGCCTTAGCTCTTTCTCCTTTGCTCTATTTGAATGTTTCTCTAACTTCCTTTTTCCCAGGCTGCTTCTAAAGGCGAGGAAGGACAAGCAGAATCCGCTCCACCCAAGAAGAAGGGTTTAAGGAAGAAAACTTCAACGTCGGCTGATTCTGAAAAGACTGTATCTGCCACAGAACACAACCCAATCGTAAGGATGTACAGTGACATAAAGTTTCCAGCATTTATGGCCCCATATTATCTTCAACTTCCTCTTGTTTTCGATGCTCAGGAACTTGATGATTATTTGAAGAAGAAGTAGAGGCAGAAGAGAAAGGCCTGGACCTGTTTGAGCAGGAACCTGAACACGAAACATCTTCAAGGACTCCAGAAAAGCCTAGATCTCTAGTTATCCAACCTGCCCCATCAATGGCTCCTTTTGTCGAGCCTGAGCTTGTTAACGTGGCAGAGGATGAAGAAGATAAAGATCTGGACTCTTTGTTCAAATCTGCTCAAGATCTATTGAAGGCCGCTACCTCCGATACCTCAGGCAGTGGGCTTGGTTCTATTTCTCAATCCTAGTTCTCTCCGGAAGACATTTCTGAGGCCAAGACAGCCCTCAAAATGGTCTTATTCTAGAATTTCAACGCAGTAGCTCATCCCGCCAGGGCTTCAAATATTAAAAAGGCCATGGATGTGCTGGTAAAATCTCAAGCCTTAGGAATAGAAGAAGCTACCCTCCAATACTTCCAGAAAGAGTTCCCCAATATGATCAAATCTCATGACTCCTCAACCCTTGAACTCAGCAAAATAAACGCCAAGATGGCAGAACTGGATGCGGTTGACATAGAGCTTACCAAGTTCAGTGCTGAATGGCTCTAGTTGAAGGAAGACATACGATTCAATGAAACAAACATCGTTGCCACCTCTGATGAAATTAACAAGCTAAAGGTCAAGTTAGCACAAGCTGAAGGCCGTCTGGTTGTCCTCCGAACCAAAGCTACAGCTCTGACCAAGCAACGTGATGATCTCAAAGCTGGGTCAAAAAGCCAGAAGATGAAGCTGAACCTGCTGGTTGAAGAAATGCCCAATCTTCGAGGACAAAAAGAAGTACTCGACGCCCAGCTCGCCAGTCCCGACACCTCATGGGAGGGCCTCAAGAACAGTCTTAAAGACCTTCTGTAGGTCTTTGGTCTCTAAGAACTCTTTCTTTCTTTTGATTTAGACTGGTAACAACTTTAAATTTGCCATTTTTGTGCCTGGCCTGGAACATTCCTTTAAATGGCCAAAGGCACTGGTTTGTTTTGATGATATATGGCCTAAGCTTGAGGCCTTTATTAACTTTTGCATAACAAGTATCATGGCCTCTGCTTAGGCTTTGCTATCAAATTTGCTATAGTTTGTTGGACTGAGTTTTCCCAAAGTCTCTCATTTCCCACATAGTAGGATAATGATGCTTTAGGTACTTCCCATTCGTTAAATGCTTAAACAAACCACCATTTAAGTCCATAAGAAGATAGACATTACCTCTAAGGACTTGAGCAATCTGGGTAAGGTCCTTCCCAGGTTGGAGACCATTTGCCATATCTTGGATTCTTTTCCCCCAAGGGGAAAACAACCTTCCAAACTAAGTCACCTTCAGTAAAGCTCTTCTTTCTTACCCGTTTATCATAAGATTTAGCAACTCTTCGCTTCTGGACCAACATGTGGTCAAGAGCCGCAAGCCTGACTTCATCCAAGTCCTCAAGTTCCATTAGCATGGCCTGAGTGTAATCCGCGGGAGTGAGGCCATTTTGATATGCTATCCTTGCTGACTTTACTGCCACCTCCATTGGTAGGACTGGATCATGTCCATACACCAACATATAAGGAGTTACGTTAGTGGCTTCCTTCTTTGAAGTTCTGTAGGCCCACAAGGCCTCAGAAAGTAACTCGTGCCAAGCCCTTGGGTTATCCTCCACCATTTTCTCTATAATGTTGACCAGAGTCCTATTGGTGGACTCGGCCTGGCCATTACCTTGTGCATAATAAGGAGTAGAATTAGAAACAATGATATGTTGCTGTGCAGCAAAATCAGTCACCTACTCTCCCATGAATATTGTACCCCTATCCGCAACCAAGTGTTCAGGCAATCCAAACCTATGGATGATTCGCTCCTTGATCACTTTGATCACCTCTTGTTGATCCATGGATTTTAATGGGATTGCCTCCGACCATTTAGTGAAATAATCTGTGGCTACCAAGATGTAAGTATGATTTCCAGATGAAGGAGGGTAAATTTTTCCAATTACATCAAGGGCCCAACCCCTAAATGGCCAAGGTTTGACCACAGCATGATAATCAGCTGCAGGGACATGCTGAATTGGGCCATGGGCTTGACAGGGCTGACATCCTTTGGAAAAACGAATACAATCCTCTAAAATGGTTGGCCAATAGTATCCATACCTTCTGATTAGCCATCTCATCTTTATCCCTGATTGATGGGCTCCACAGAGTCCTTCATGGACTTCGCTCATGACCCTCATGGCCTCATGATGTCCTAAGCACCTCAAAAGTAAGTCATCTTCAGGGCTTTTTTTGTATAACTCATCACCCATAAGGATGTAGCTCATAGCTCTCCTTCTCACCTTCCTAGAGGCCCTGTGATGAGGCCTCTTAAGGAAAAAGATAATAGGTGTACGCCAATTGTTCTCAGGTTCGTCATCTGATTCTTCACCGGTGAAGTCAGAAGTAAATACCTCCAGTCCTAGACCCCTTCTCCTGACAGAAGGCAATAATCTCTTTCGGACTGTGATAATCTTGTGGATTGTCTTTGGAGCTAGCTTCAGACCTGTTGAGGCCTGAGCCAAGCTGTTGGCTTCAGTGTTCATACTCCTTGAAACATGTTTGACAGTTACATTATCAAAATCTTGAATCAATTGCACTACTGCTATATAATAAGGAGCTAAGTCCTCACTATAGCATTTGAACGTTCCTGCCAAGTGATTGATTACAAGGTTTGAATCCCCAATAACCTTCATTTCTCTGGCCTCTAGATCCCTGAGGATTTCAAGGCCTATAACGACTGCTTCATATTCAGCTTGGTTATTAGTACATGGGAAGTCAAATTGAAAAGACAATTCAGTCCTTAGGCCTTGGGGAGAGATAATGATTACTCCGCAGCCTGAGACCTCCTGAGTCCTTGACCCATCAAAGAGCAATATCCAAGGAGTGAGTGAGATTTCAAGAGCGTCCAGTCCTACCTCAAACTCTTCGCCGATATCCACGCATGGATGATCAGCAAGGAAATCTGCTAAGGCCTGGCCCTTCACAGCTTTTTGAGGAACGTACTGAAAACTGAATTCCATTAGAGCTAAAGACCATTTGCCAATTCGGCCTCTCATGATTGGCCGAGAAAGCAAGTATTTAACTAGGTCTGTTTTACTCATAATGTAAACCAAAACCGGAAGTATATAATGCCTCAATTTTATTGCTGAAAAGTACAAGGCAAGACAGATCTTTTCAATAGGAGTGTATCTCCTTTCACAAGGGGTCAACAACCTACTTAAATAATAAACTGTCTATTCATTTCCTTGAGCATTGTCTTGAGCTAAAAGACCTCCAACAGAGCCTTCAGCTGCTGAAATGTAGAGCTTCAACGGCCTGTTCTTGATAGGAGGCATAAGGACTGGAGCCGTTGCTAAATAGCCTTTGATTTCATCAAAGGCCTTCTGATGGCTTGCCTCCCAAATAAAAGTTTCATGATCCTTCAACTTCAAAAGTGGAGAGAAGACCTAAACCTTCCCAGCTAGGTTTGAGATGAATCTTCTCAAGAAGTTGAATGAACCCAACAGTTTCTGTAACTCCTTCTTGGTGGTAGGAGGCTTGGCTTCCATAATTGCTTTGGCTTTGTTCTTGTCGACCTCAATCCCTCTGTTGTGGACCAAGAATCCAAGGAACTTGCCTGGGGAGACTCCGAAGGCACACTTCAAGGGGTTAACTTTTAAATCAAACTGTTGCATTCTCAAGAACGACCTCCTTAAGTGTTCCAAATGTTCATCATAGGACTGAGACTTGACGACGATGTCGTCAATGTCGATCTCCATAAAACAGCTAATGAAATCATGAAATATGGCGTTCATTGCTCGCTGGAATGAAGCACCTGCATTCTTCAGGCCGAAGGGCATTACGACCCACTCAAAGGTTCCTAGGGCTCCAGGACACCTAAAAGCAGTCTTAGCCGTATCAGCCTCGTCAATGAAGATCTGATTGTAGCCAAAATGTCCATCCATGAAGGACAGAACCTTGTGACCCGAAGCTCCATCTACCAACTGATCTACAACTGACCTTGGATATTCGTCCTTTGGTGATGCCAAATTCAAGTTTCTGAAGTCCACACATACTCTAACCTTGCCATTCTTCTTAAGGACTGGCACAATATTAGATAGCCAAGTAACATACCTGGCTGTACGTATGAATCCAGGGTTGAAGAGGCGTTCAATCTCATCCTTGACTTGCAAATAGACCTCATTGGACATCCTTCTTGGCGGTTGTTTGAAGGTTTGAACCCTGGTTGAATAGGCAGGTTGTGCTCCACTAGGTCTCTAGATAGACCCGGAAGCTCTTCGTAGGTCCAGGCAAAACAGGACTTGAACTCGCTTAAAAGCTGGATGAACTTCTTTTTCACGTCCTCTGGCAGAAGTTGGCTAATATACACAAGTTTGGGATTCTTTGCATCTCCCAAATTAACTTCTTCCAAGGGATCTTGCACATCAGCCTTTAGATCATCCAACTTGGCTGGGGCTGCTTCAAGGTCTTCCAAACGGATCTCGTCAAGATCTTCAACCAGGTTTTTGTCCTCGTTGATTACTTCAGCCGCACAAGCCGAATGATCTCCTTCTGACTCTTGACTTTCCATCAACCTCCTTTCAAGTAAATAAGCTTCAAATTTTGACAATGTGGTTCGAAGGGCCACATATTTCTCTCCTTCTGAAGGGCTTACTGACATTGAGAAGGGTGTTTAAAGGAAGTTGTAATCGGCCTACTCGACTCCGTGATCATTGGACCAATTAATTCTTGAAAAGGTGTTTTCATGTCTCCCGCTGATTTGTTGTTATGAATAGGGGCTATTATGTGGCGGCCGTACTTGTCAAGGCCTGCCACCTTCATTGGACCAACCCCCTCATCATATAAATGGGCCTCGGCATGATTGGTAGAGGTCTGAAAAGGTTTAAGGTCAGCCTATATCACCTCCACATCATCTTGATTCCAGAAGATATTACATTGGTAAAGGGTTAAGGGAACCACTAAACATGAATGAATCCAATCTCTCCCCAGTAGAACGTTAAAGGAAGAGTGCGAATTAACAACAAAGAAATGTGTTGTTAAGGTCTTGGATCCTATCGTTAAGTTCATGATCAAAATACCTTGGGATGCAGTTTCCTTCCCAGTGAAGTCGGTTAAGGCATTGCATGCGACCAGGTCTTGATATGTCTTCCCAAGTTTCTGCATCATGAACTTAGGCATGAGATTGGCAGCTGACCCGTTGTCTACCAAGATACGGTTAACTGGCATCCCGTCAAGGCAGCCAGCAATATACAAGGGCTTGATGTACTTGTTCATCGTAGGACTTGGCCTCTCAAAGATCACGCTGGCTGCACGATCTTCATTCTTCCCTTCAGTCTCGTCCTTCAGCACAATCATCGAAGGCCCATTCAGTCCTACCGAGAAGGACTCGTTAAGAATCTCTGTTGTCTGCCCCATCTCTACAACGTCTCCCTCCATGGCTGTTGGATTGTTGTCTTTGACCTCCAAATCTGCTGGTAAGATCACAACCATGTTGCATTGCATGTTAGAGCCCTGTCCAGGCACAAACACCTTAGCCTGTGGATTCAACTTCGACTTGCCCCCCGAGTCTAGCTTCCTTGGTGCAAGGGCTGTCTTTTGGAGTAAAGTGACTTGTCTTGGGGAAGGCAGTATTCTTGCCTCCTCAAGAGTTCTTTCCAAGAGAGGTTGCTTCTAGGGTGCAGCAGCTTGCTTTGCAAGCGGTTGAGTAACTGCCTCTTTGTATGTTTTCCCTCAAGGGGTTTCTTCTTTGGTAAAGTCCTAGGAGGAGGCTCGATGATTGCCTCTTCCAGAGTCCTTTCCAAGGGCTTGTACACTCTTCTAGCCTTAAGTTCTTCAACCATAGGCTCTTTTACTGGGACTTCCAATCTCGTTTTCCCCCAGGATCATCTTCAATCATTGGGTCGTTCAATAGATCTGTCTTCTCTCCAGCCCTTCTAGCTGCCTGCCTAAACGTTGGCGGCGCCTCTTCTGAGATCTGGACAATGGTGGAAGTTCAGAAGGAAATTTGGAATGTTCAACCCTGTGCCACTCATTTAGAGGAGTGACTGGAGGTTTCACAACCCTTGGTCTGTCCTTAGAAGGAGCAGATATCTGTAAGTTGATGAGCTCATTTTCAATTTCAACCAACCCCGACTGAATTCGGTTGAACACAGATTCGCGTACAACCCTTCTTCCTTTAGTCCTGCGAGGCTCATTAAGCCTTGGCTCAGCCCTTCCCATGATAATGCTCTTCAAGACCGGCTTGCTAGGATTGGCATGATGTCTGCACTCTGAGCACACCATGGAGCAAGTTGGTTTTTCTGGCTTCTTCATCCCTGAAGGTCTGGACCACCAAGAATTCTGCTTTTCAAACCTTCTAACCCGCTCAGTCCTGACCTCCCTATCATCATAATAGGGATCACAGTACTGGCCTGGGCTGGACTTGTAAACTGCCCTGGAAGGTGCTCCCAAACTTATCTTCTGCCTAGGCACAGCCCTAGGCATGTCTCTCATGTTGACAGAGACCATAATTGTACTCAGCCCTGAAGGAAAAGGATTGCCATCCACCCCATGGGCTATTTTTCTTTCTCGGGAAATTTGAATTCTCCCCGTTCAATTCTATCCTAGATATCATTTCTAAATACTATGCAGTTATTAATAGTATGACTCTAAGAATTGTGACACTTACAATACTCTTTGCCCTTCAGTTCTTCTGGAGTGGGAATCTTGTGACCAAAGGGCAGTTTGAGTAGTTTGTCGGCCAGGAGTTGATCGAAGATAGCTTCAGCCCTGCCAACATCAAAAGTATAGGCCCTGGTTGGCCTATTGAGTGTGTTCAGAGCAGGTTGCTTCGTTGGCTCCATCTTGACAAAGGCATTGCAGACGTGTGGCTTCTTGTTGATGATCTCAGCCACCGCTACGTCAAGTTCTGCCTTTGTTTTGACTGCAGCCACCTTGTAGTTAGGGTCGTGATAGTACGTCCCTTTGGAAGCTGTCTTCTTATTCTGCTCTTCTGCCAAGAACTTCTCGTAATGAGATGCCTTGGAAGATAATTCGAACAAGTCTCTAAACTCTGTTCCGTAGAACTTCTTCTTCATTTCAAAGCCCAAGCCGTTTAGTGCCATATGCACGTATTCGGCTTCTGGAAGAACTATCTTGAATTTGAATCGAGAAGTTTTGAAACGTAAGAGGTAGGACTCCACGGACTCTAGATAGGTTTGACGATAGCACAACAAGTTTGCCAACGTCACCTCTGGTTCTACCCGGTAGAACTGCTAATGGAACATCTCTTCCAATTGTGCCCAGGTCTGTACCGAGTTGGGCGGCAAGTTGATGTACCACGTAAAGGTTGTCCCAGTAAGAGAGTTGGGAAAAAGCCTCAACTTCAGAGCATCAACGGTTCCTGCCTCACCACATTGAACTTGAAACCTGGCAATGTGCTCAATTGTTGACTGCATGCTCTCCCCATTGAAGATCTGGAACTCCGGGACTCTATAGCCCTTCGGGAAAGGTGTACCGTCCACCCCCTCGGTATAAGGCTTCTTGTACATAGGCCTTCCCAAAGGTCTGAAACCAGGCCCCAACTGCTCCTGGAGCAAGTTTAGGACTTGATCCCTTCCCATAGTCATGTTTGGCACAGGAGGCAACTGTTGTTGTGCCTCTTGTGCATGCTACTTCTGGACTGGACTTGCCTCCTTTTCATTAGAGCCGTGAGGAGTGTGAGCCACTCCTTTGTCCTTTCCAGAGCCCTGGCCTCTTTGTGAAGGCCTTTTGTCTATCTTATCAACCTTGTCAGGCTTGCTCTGATCCTCGACCAAAACAAACCTTTGATCATTACTTGCTGAAGGCATTAGAGATCCTCCTATCAAAACCTCCTTCTCTTTTTGCCCCCTGAGTGTAGGGCTGTTAGACGAAGTAGCGTGATAAAGCGTCTGAGGAAGGGGAGGTACCCCCAATAAGCCAGCTTGGTCTTGACCGTTGCCAAAGACACCAAACTGTGGAAAGCCCTGCTGCTGAGAAGCGAGCGGTAGCCTCTCTGTAAGCGTAGCAACCATTTTGTTGACTGCTATGGTCAGAGGTTCCAAGGACTGAGTGAACGACTGCGAGATTGACCCCGTGACGTTGTTAGAGATCTCATGTCCTGCCATGAACAAATAATTCTTGACGCTGTCGGTAGCATCGTTAAGATCTTGGGCGCTGATCTGCGGACCAGCTTCCTCAAGTAATGGCACGTCAACTGCGACTCCCTCAGGACTTTGTGGTGGATCCTGGATGGGTGGATCCGATTGCTGTTGTTGCGGCTTCCTGACCATGATAAAACCCTTAGACGATTAGGGTCCCACCGAGCGTGCCAAAAAGATGTTCGGCTCGAAAATGGCTCAAGGACTGAGCGGGCATGCCAAGACTTGTCGCGTCTAACGTAAGGGCTGAGCGTCCCTTTTCTGACTTCGAATCTGTGAGGGCGATAGTGCTGCAAACCTAAGGGCTAGATTGCAGTGAAGGTTCGTGGTTTTGCCTCTACGAGTGAGGACTTAATAATTTCCTAACCGTGTAGGAAAAGAAGTAGCAACGTAGAATGACTTTATTATGTCGTAATAATAAGGTCGGAGATATGAGAGAGATATGAATAATTTTATTACGTCGAAATAATAAAATTGGGATACAAGAGAGATAGAAACTCGAACTACTTGGAGAAGTAATTGAGTAAAGGTGAGAAAAGTGAGATAATTGCTTCGTTAGGAAGACTTTGATTTTAAGCATTGAGCTTGATTGGTGTGGGGACCTTTTTTCCTTCTTGTCTTCTAGTATTTATAGGCCAAGGGTCTTCGATTTCCTGCATGTAAAGGGCTTGCTGTCCTCTTCTCGTGGCGCCATGTGTCCCTTATAACTTCCAATTCATTAGATCATGGGGTAATGAGTAGTTAATGGAAGTTACAAGAGATCAAGGGTAAATAGTGCACTGGTCCAGATCTGGGCCGAGTTTCTGCCTTCACCATGAGCTGACATGTGTCCCGAGTAAGCCTTAGATGTTGCCATGTGTCCCAAGTAACTACCCACTAACACGTTTTAGTGAGATCATGGGTGGTTATTGGAAGTTAATAACAATTACCCATGTGTTATCTTTCACCATGAGCCGTTTAAAAAGTTGAAAAAGGTCAATTAAGATAATGGGCCTATTTTCTCTCCTTTTGTGGGTGACAAAGCCTTCCAGCCATTTGACTCGGTCAAATGGGTTTTCAACAGGCAACAATTCCCTTCTTCCTCTCCACTTTTCATGGGCCACTTGGGTAATGGGCCATCTAATTAAATTAAATGGCCCTTTAACACTTTTAACCCATACTTCTCGAATTTAAAAAAGTCATGGGCCGACTGAATTTTTATGTAAATAGCCCCACGACTTTTTAAACTTGAGCCCGAATCCAACTAAAATTAATTGGGCCCATGCAACATAGGTTTGGCCTATTAATTTAAACCCAATACTTTTCTATTTTTTGGCCCAATCTAATTAAAAGATAATTAAATGGCCCCTCCAATGCTTGCCTAGGACTGGGTGCCAAAAACGGGTGTAAACACAATCTCAACCCATATTTTTTAATCCGCTCAATCCGCCAACTTATTACCCAATCCAACCCGCCCATATTATATAATGGGTTAATATGAACACATATTAACCCATATTTACATGGATTTAGGTGGGTTAAAAATAGGTTCAATATGGAGTGAAACTAAATACCCAAAGAGAATCTTGATTGAAAACGTAAATCTCTCATTGAATTCTGGAAAGAATCATGTAGATGAGAATCGATATTCTCTTATAGCACTTGCAACAAAACACAACAGAATACCCTTAACTACTTTACTAAACCGACTACGTATGTGTATTTGAAAAATCTTGGAGAATTGGGAATATTAGAGCGCGTGTGTGTAAATAGTGTCATGCTCCAAACAGCACCCTTTATAAACAAATTATGTCTTTTTGATTATCCAAAATGGAGAAAGAGTGAGACATGGGTTGGAGATTCTCTACAGGTTGTATATCTTGTCATCATTTCCACTCCGGCAGTGTTGAACCACCAAAAGTCCAAGTCTTGTTAGGACCGAAGACAATTGAATTGGTAGAAAATGGATGCTAGTCCTAGCCTGTTTTGGCAATAAAAGGAGAAATACCCTGTACTCAGTGGCGGTCGCAAGAATTAATTAGCCCGCATTTACACTACACGCCTTGAGAATTTTCACTAAACACGAAAAGTGCTAAACATTATGTAAAACTTTCTTGACTTTTGAGGTGTCTGCTAGGGAACTGGTCTAGTCTTTGAACCCTCTAAATCCTTGTACGTTTTCCCGTCGTCTTGTAGTTATTAGTACTCCATTCAAATTAATCACTAACTTGGGGGATTGATCATGAGCCTGAGGAGAACATTATTATTATTTGTTTTTTTGGAAAGCGAGCTTGTGGAGAAGATCTTTTCAAAGTTGGCCTAATCCATTCTAGTATTCCACAGCCTCAGTTGAGTCAAAAATATTAAAGTCGTTTTGGAGGAGTTGATTCCAAACACCATATAATTAGTCTTCTAAGGTCTCAAATTGCAATCATTTGTGTTTCTTTGATCAATTCAATGCATAGGGCAACCTTAACCTCAACGGCCACCACTAACAAGAAGATATATAAAAAATGAGAGAGAGAGAGAGAGAGAGAGAGAGAAAATCTTGGCACACTACCATTTTTTTTTATAACCGGAAAATCAAGGGTATCTAAAGCCATTGGTTGTCGAGGTCAGCTCATCAAATAGTGCCTCCTCCCAACACCACCCCCCCCCCCCCCCCCCCCCTTTCTCTGTATAAACGTAAGGTTGTTTAGGTATATATTGACTATTGATACAATGGACCACTCGATTTGGACGATCAAGTTGATTTCAAAACACAAGGAATTGAAACCCCATAAGTCTTCTCCAGTTTCAAAAATTTCAATCACGCGTTTTTCTTTGGTTTGGTCTATCCTATGCTGCTATGCATAGGGTGCCCAAAGACGACAGGAAAAGGTGTGACAAAGTCAAAAAAAATAAAATCTGTTTTCTGGGTTTTTTTGACTTTATCTTGGATATTTTCACAAATATTTGGATAAAAGTCATAATTTTTTACTTTTCCCGGTTTGTCTTGACGAGACGAATCAATAATTTACAAAAATTAGGAGCAAAACTAACAAACGGGAATTTTTTTTGAATAAATACAAAACAAGAAAAAACCCAATTAAAAAACCCTTAGCGGAATTATAAAATGACAGAAAACTGGGCCATACTTTGAATACTCACGAGTCAAATCCACATCCATTTTAGAACTGCCCCTTGTTGCAGGTAATGGCCCTCTGCTTGGACTTCTCTTTCAATTTCGTTTCCACTTCCTTATTTTAAATCGGAGGACTGTTCATCTTGTTAACCCAGTAGCCTTCGGGGTTGGCATGGTGGTAAATGAGAGAACTTGAGAGTCTAGTCCCTCTTAGAGTTTCGATTCGAAACATTTTAGGAATTATCAACTCGTATGGGATTAGTTAAAACGAGGCTTTATTCTAGTTTCAAACAGATCCCGCAAATAAACAGTTTAATTGGTTGCTCAATGATTAGTCGATAAAGAAGCGCATAATTAGTTTGTCTAGACACTGAAAAATACGAATGAACAACTCCGTAAACCCACTACAAAAACTCTTTACACACTTAGATTGATTCGAAAGTCGTACGTCCCTGATCTAATAACATTGCTCTTCTTCTTTTCTATAGGCAAAAATGTTTTAGGTAAAATTACACCAACACCCCCTCATCTATTTGGTTTGGACACGGACACCCCCTAACCTTTAAAAATGCCCATACACACCCCCTCATCTACTGAAAAGGAAAAAAAACCTCAATGCCATTAATGAAATGAACAAAATGTCAAATATAACCTTGGTGAAATTACACAGACACCCTCTCATCTATCTGGTTTGGATATGGACCCTAACCTTTAAAAACGCACGTTAACGGAATGAATGAAATCTCAAATATACCCTTTGTTATGAAATGGAGCAACAAGCATACGCCACACTTCACTCGATTAGAAATTTCTCTCCACCATACTCGATCATGGCGCCTCTATCTCTCTTCCTCTCCTTCTTCAACTTGCATTGTAGATCATGGCTAACCCTAAATCGTGAAAAAAACCTAAGTTTCGAAAAACATCAGATCGTGTACACTGTTGAAAAGCTGTAGATCGTGGCCAACCCTAGATCGTGGCAAACCCTACTTTGGAAGGTAATTTTATATGTAAAAAAATCCTAGACTTTCTTATTAAAGGGCACAAATGTCGATTTATATGTTCATATTATATGATATATGAATACATTAGGGTTTTGTTTGGGCATAGTAGGATTTTTTGAAAAGTGTTGTACAGTGGTGACTTCGATAATATTTAACAATTGGGGCTTTTGTTGTTTTGCATTTACTTGTCATCCATTTTGTATTTAAAGTCTTTAAGGGGGCTTTTTCTCCACAATGGCAATAGGAATCAACCCAATTTTGGGTTTGGTTGGAGTTGTAGTTCTAACTGCAACTATTAGATCTGTTGTTGGTGTGGCTATGGTGGCTACTATAGCTATTGTCGCCACTTGCCACCTTCTATGGCTGCTGTAGGAGAGAGAGAGAGAGAGAGAGAGAGATCTGATACAGAGTGAGAGAGGAAATCTCTGATATAAAGTGAGAATGAGGAGTGAGGTATGAAAGACAACTGGATATATGTTGCCGTTAAAGGGCATTTTTGTCTAAAATTTGGCAAAAGTATTGACATGTGCCTTGCAACAAACGGTACTGAAACGGAAGGGTGCTCCTTGGGTAATGGTAGAAGGTGAGGGGGTGTGTATGAGCGTTTTTAAAGGTTAGGGGATATCTGTGTTTAAACCGAATAGATGAGGGGGTGTTTGTGTAATTTCACCTATGTTTTATTAAGAAACTTTGACAAATGGTTCATCATTCTCTAACATTGATCTTCACATACTATAAGTTCCATTTCCTAAACATCATTCTCGCAGTCCACCTTTTCTCAAGATGAAGCTTATATTAGATGGCTACGATTATCGAATCAGAGTGAGATTTTCTAATGCTGATTACGCACTATGCCGACGACATCTACAATTCAAATTTTTGAATTATAAGAATGGGATGAGCTCCACGCGGCATGAATGAATCCTTCATTCCAAATTAAGGACCTAAGAAAATCCTTTAATTAAAATAATGTTATATCCCTCGTGAGTCATGTCCGGAGTTTAACTCTGGCGTTGACCCAAAAGTCGAAGTCTTGTTGGGGCCAAAGGCATTAAATTAGTAGTAGAAAATGAATGCTAATCCTTTCCCTTTTTTGGCTATAAAAAGGGGGAACCATAACGCCCTTCCTTATACAGAGAGAAAAATGGCTTCAAGTAAGCTTTTTGTTGTTTTGCAAGTCATTTTGATCTCTATCATTCTCCTCCTGGCTTTTCAGGTGGCTGCAAGAGAATTGGTCGAGACTTCTAGCGCTTTAAATCCTTGTAAGTTTACGTATTTGAAGATTAGTTGAGAGGCACGTAAATTAGTCCAAATACTTTATTATTAAAAAAAATTAATGAAAATTTACGTAGTTGAGAAACTGTCCTGGTGGAAAACTTTGCTCTCTCGATCATAGTTTGAAACCTCCTCAGTGATATTGGCTG
>BPLS01026837.1:59506-85796 GCA_019656275.1 Rhododendron kiyosumense
GTATTAATAGTCAAATTGAATAATACAAATTGTGATAGAATTGTAAAGCAACACAACTCAAGCCAAACCAATGACAAGTGAAATTGAATCAATCAAAAAGACCAGTCAAACAAAGGATATAAACTTTTTTTTTTAACTTACCCAAAAAAAAAAAGGATATAAACTTTTTTTTAAAGGTACAGAAATCAAAAGTTTTATCAAATAAAAAAAGACACAAAGAGCAAGACGAGTCAGGATCCATAAAAGTACATTAAGTGGGGGAAGGGAAATAGAAACGAGACGAAGACAAACAAAAAAAAGAAGGTGGATAATAGTCCTTCTCTAAAGAAAAACCTTTTTCGTTTTCTTACCGTCAACCTCTAAAGAAACCTGGGCGACAAGGACATCGGCGAGGTCTCCGTGCCCATGAACGAACTCCTTAACTGCGCCGGCAGAGAGAGAGAGAGGAGGCTTTGCTCCAAATTTGTTTTTGTCTAGGATTTCTCTCTATATATGTTTACATCCTAAAAAGTGCCTCCCAATGAAAAAATTCCACGTAGCACCGAACGGTACGGTGACCACACAGAACCTGTCCCAGTCGAGTACCAATTACAGAGGAATATGGGAATTAAAGAAAACGCTATTTTAATGGCAAACGGTGTCGTTTTGGAATGAACCGGTGTCGTTTGGGTAACAATTAAACGATGGTTTGAGAAGTTATTAGATCTAACCGTTGGTTTAGACATTATAATCATCGAACGGTATCCTCACTGCCCTATTTAATAACTGAAATCAGATGCAATTGCAGGGAATCATTTGGGAAGCCAGACGTGTTGCATTAATTCACGTTGCTTGAAAATAGGAACCATGGTCCAAGAAGTGGCCATGAACACCATGATCGAAGCGTGCAGAGGAGGATAGAATTCTGGAAATATCAAGATAACCGTTCGAAAGCCCCCTCAACCGTTTTATGTGGCCAACGTGGACATCAATCGAAGACGTGGAGATCGAAGGCAGACCCAGTGTCTATAAATAGAGAAGTAAAGCGAAGAGAGAGAGCCACACAAAAAATTCATATCATCTGACAACTCATACAAAATAATTGCTCAGAGATCTATCTTAGATTAGTTTTTAGTTTAACGTAGGATCTTTTTGTAAGTTGAAGGCTTATTTGCATGTAAGATTGCTTTTTGATTAAATTCAAGTTCTCTTATTTTCTTGTAAGTTTTCTCTTACCAAAGAATAGTCTTTTGTAAGTCCACTTTTGATTAAATTCAGTGTGCTTATATTCCTGTATTATTCTTGGAAGAATCTTAAGAGTGTTTGCATACAAATTTACCTTTGATTAAATTCGGGTTTGTTTGTGTTCAATCATCTTTTCTGATTCGAAGCGCGTCAATCTTTTATTTGGTTGATACCTTAAGGAAAAATCCTCTTAGTTGAAGTAATCGAACGGATAACACAATTGCCTGATTGAGATTGGTTATTTCAAATCAATTTGAAAAGAGTAATTTCTTCTCTCAAGTTATTTCTTTTCTGGCACGCCCGCACACAATCATTTGCCATTTGATTGAGCTAATTCAGCCCAAACAATTTTTGGCACGCCCAGTGGGACCCGAAGGTGTCAAAATGCCAAGGCTTCGAAAGCAAATAGGAACACCCATTGGTGATCTAGCGCCAGAAGAACAAGCTGTGCCAGAACAGGCAGCAGAACTAGGAACGCTTACAAATCCTGTTTTTCCTCAATTGGCTTTAGAACTCGAAGAGCCTCTTTATGAAGAGCCCTCTTACGAAGCACCTCCTGAGGAAGTACCTCCAAACTTTCAGAGAGGATAAGCCAGTGGCAAAGACCACGATACAGAGGAAGTGTTTAGAGAAATGATGATAGCTTTTCGAGAGATGGCTCAAACCCAAAGAGCCATGATCAAAAGCATGAGAAATAGGTTGCCCAACTTAGAGGCAGCAGGAAATAGCCCAGGGGATAATGGGCTAAACAATCATGCCAGCTCGAGCACCCACCAAAGTCCCTTCGAAGGAAAGCTTGGAGAGGATGTTGGTAGAAGTAGGATGAAGTCTAGAACAGGTAAGGAAAAGATGTATCCAGATGAAATACCACAATCTTGGTATGAGCCTGTGAAACCTACAAAACCTGTCCTAGAAATTCCTAGGCAATCTCATGGTGTTACCATAGGGGTTCAACGAAATACTAGAGAACGATAGAGCATGAATCCTCTCTTCGAACCTACACTTGGGGAATGGGAGGAAGACTCAGAACCAGAATTGGTTCATAAGCCCGAGAGAAGGGGTGAGAACCCGCAATACCCTAGGCAAAATGTCCCAACCACCAAGAATCCTCTCAAGACAGCTTATGCAAGCCATAAGTCTGTTCGAACTAATGAAGCATTTGATAAAATGCAACAGCCACTGTATGGGAGGTTTCCTAGAGAGAAACAAGGAGATATAAACACGACAAGGGGAGTTTATGAGGATGGTGTCATAGGACCAGAGCATCTTATTGAAAATCAGGAGCAAAACTTCCTCATAGGCAATCCAATACTAAGAGACCAAGTCATGGGTCTCATACAAGAGGTTTGTGGACCTCGAACTCGGGGGGTACAACCTCAAATTTATAGAAAACCATATCCAGAATGGGTAGACACAACTTTCCACATCCCTAGAGAGTTTAAAATCCCAGATTTTACTTTGTTCTATGGGGATGGGAAACAGTCCTCTATAGAGCATATAGCAAGGTTTTCTGCCCAATGTAAGAATTTGGCTCAAAATGGCTTCATGAAGTTGAAGCTATTCCCAAATTCTTTATCTGGGCCAGCTTTTGCATGGTATACTAACTTACCACCCGAGTCAATAACTGATTGGTTTCAGATGGAAGAGGCATTCCATGCACAGTTCTTTAACGCTGAGCCTGAAGTCTCTATGGCAGACTTAGCAAGGCTGAAGCAGAAACCAGATGAGAAAGTAGCAGATTTCATATCTAGGTTTAAAAGAGCAAAAACCAAATGCAAACTTCGTCTGCTAGAGGCAAAATTCGTAAGATTAGCACAAGATAGTTTAGAAAGAGAACTTCGAAAGAGGTTTGATTCTACAGAGTTTAGAGACTTTGCAGATCTGACCTATAAAGTGGCTAGATACGAATCACTGCTGGAAGAGGATATAGACAGACATAATTCCTCCTACCCTACATATTATAGGGATCCCAATTACGAGATAGATGCTGCAGAAATTATAGAGCATGATCCTTGTGTTTGCGAGCCTTTGATTCAAAAGAATGTATCTCTAGGACAGAAGTTCAAACAAAAAGAGATTACTAAAGTATACTCTTTTGATATATCAAAAGCTGATGAGATTTTTGATTTCTTGTTAAGAAAGAAAATCATCAAGCTGCCTGCGAATATGAAACTACCCACAGCAGAAGAAAAGAATGGGAAGACTTATTGCAAGTGGCATGACTCTTGGTCCCATTCGACTAAGTCTTGTAATGTTTTCCGTGACAGGATTCAAAAACAAATCAAGAAGGGAAGAATCAAATTTCCAGAAAAGGCTATGGGAATTGATACAGTGCCTTTTCCAAAGATAGAAGAAGTCAACACCAATGTGCCCTCCTCATTGGCTCGAACTGTCAAGAAATATTGGCAAGATAAAGAAGCACCTGTCAACATGAATACTGTTCAGTATGGAAGGGGCAAGCCATACGCTGGCCATCCTCGAGGTATGTGTAGAGACCCGTATTTATTTTAATAATTTTAATGCGAGATTATACTATGAAATGTAAAATATGATGAAGATATGAGTTGGGTCAATGTGAGATGACTTGTAAGTTGTGGGAGTTGACGTAACACAATAGGAGTGAAAGGGTATAAGTGTTATTTGTACTATATAAGTCAAAATTGGGGTAGGAAATCATTTTTCCCTTTCTTTTTCTTTCCCGGCCGGCTCTCTCTCTCGGCTCTCTCCTCTCCCACCTTCTCTCTTCGATTTCATCTATTACGAGTGAGATTTTTGAAAAATCCCAAGTACTAAAGTTGTTCCACGCGACGAGAGCTTCCTATCCATCCAAGAAAATTCATGATCGGAGCACTGTGAAGTTTCCTCCATGTTCGGGCTTGTTTCTAACCTTCGAGGTAGGGATCTCCTACCTTCTTTACATGTTTAAGTGTTAGTTGGATGTATAAGAATCAAGTTTGATCATCTACTTTGAGTCTTGAATGAATCTTGAGTATGCTGAAAATTTCGTGGGTTTTGGTAATCTGTCTTTTGGGAGCTCTTCTGCTAGGAATTAATTTTTAGTGTCTTCATAACAGTTGAAGTACGTTTCGATACGAAGATTTCGGTACCAAGATCATGAAAAACCGATAATCACACAATTAGTTATGAATTTTTGAATACTGGCTGTTTCCTGGATGCGCGAATCTGCGCGTGGCTGTCTTCTTTTAATTTTCTGGGCATGATGAACAATTTGGGTGGCTTTGGGTCTTTTACAGAAGTTGCATATTTAAGTTAAGAAGAGATTGGCGTTGGAATCAAGTAATTTGGTTAAATATACAATTTTTGGTGAATTTCTAAAGCAGAGTTGGTTGACTGGGGCGGAAATGATTGAGAATCTGTTTTTTCTTTTGATTGTTAGGTTAATCTCCTCTCGTTTCTGAACCTGGGATTTTTACTGAGTGTAGGGCTTGTAGTGGTGCCACTTTTGGCGTTGGTTTCAATATTTTTGGGTTTAAGATGAATGAGTTATGATTTTTCAATCAATTCTACTTATTCCCGCGTAGAATCTGGCAGCACCGGCGGACTTTGGTAAAATGGTCATAACTCCTAGCTCGGGAGTCGAAAAGACGCACCGTTTGTTTTGTTAGAAACTAGACACATAGAGCTTTCCAACGATACATCCCATGCATCATGGGTATGTCCGAGCGATAACAGATTTGCATCCAAAGTTGACCCAAATCTGTCTTTGCACTAGTTTCACCGTTATGTTGAGTTATACTCGCGAGGCCGTAGTAAGGTTGCTTGGACTCTGTTTCTGACATACGACCTATCAACTCGAAGAAGAAGTATACTTTTCAATGGTTTAAATGTCTTTCTTAAATTTATGTTATTTGATCGGTTATGGTCAGAACTTGAAAGTGTGAATGATTAATTTAACCTTTTGGATATATGGGGATACGATTAGTTGATCTAGATGACTACTTATTGGGATATGAGAACTAGTGAGCATTAGGGTTAAATACTTATAAACGATTGGAATAGAAAATGGATTAGATGGATAATACGATCGATGATAAATTAAGTTGTAGAATGTTTGACGCGATGTGTAAATTATTTGATGTCTTTCCATGAGATTGAGACTTTGGGCTTGCGGGATACTTGTAGTGAGTTAAACAAGATTTGGTGAATCACTTGGCATGAGTGCATGGTTGCTAAGCATTGATGGGTGCTACATTGATGAGGATCTTTATAGGTAATTGCAAACTAGATTCTTAATGGAGATATCACAACGGGGTTCCAGTAGGTGGTAAAATGATATGTGAAATAAAGGGTCGTTTTACTATGTGAAGGATGTGGGTTTTTGTGCTTTCTTTATTGAAATGATGAAGATGAGATTATTTACGTGTAACTGAATCTAAGTATTGGTGTTTAAAATTTTAGTATCGAGAAAATCAATTGTAGTGAAAGTTTGTTAGTGTAGCTATTGCACACATTGTGTAGATATGCGAGTGATGAAATGCCGTGTGATTGCAACGTTGATAGAGAAATGATTAATATTGATGTTGTGTATTCGTTATGTGACATTTGAGATTGTGAAAATGGGAAACATGTGACTTGAATAGACTAATTGACGAGAGTATTCGAGATTGATGGGTGAACAAAATGTAAAAGGTATTATGAAGATTGAAAGGAACGAGATTACCATTGGGCCTTCTAGAGCCACGAAATGTGTGAAGTGTTGGATACTTTGTGAGTCCGTGGATACTTGGTGAGTCCGTGGATACTTTGTGAGTCCGTGGATACTTGGTGAATTCGTTGGATACTTTGTCAGTATGTGGGCACTTGGTGAGTCCGTTGGATACCTTCGGAGTTGGTGAGTTTGTTGGATACTAAGTGAGTCTGTTAAAGGGTGGATGTGTTGTGTAAACTTTTAAAATTTCACCATGGGTTTGTTGAAATATTTCGTGAATGAAATGTGTTGCTGTTGTTTAGCTTTAACCTACATGTTTGATTTATTATGTAATCCCAATGTGTGAAATTTGCTTTTAGTATACGGTGTGGAATAAACAGTGATGCTTATGTGGGTAGTTGCTACGAGTGTGTGCCTTCTTGAGTAGCAGCAACGATGTTCAGAGAGTTGGGTTTAAGGAAAATAGTGGATTGGTAGTTTACCAAAACGGTTTTTAGGTGTGTAGGTGAGAGTGTCAGTGTTTGAGAGATGGAGTCAATTATTTTCCAGCATGAATAGTTTATTTTGAGTTTCACTTTTGATAAAACAAATATGCTTTTGGAAAATGTTTTTCCTTGATGTCCGTATTCACTTATGCATATAATTTAGGTATGGATATCTCTACGAGCTAGTGTAGCTCACCCTATCCTTTCAGGTACTCGTCATGACACTTAGCTTGGATTGCATGGAGTGCACATTGCGACGTCTCGTGAGAGCTTCATTGGTATCGTTAAGGAAGTGTTTATTATTTAGTTTAATTCATGTTATGTACTTTACTCGCAATTGAGGGTTGTACCATTTGATTAGATCATCTGTAAAGTTATGTATAAACTCATCTCTTTGATTATTGTAAATCTCTTTTAATGGAAGATGTTTGGGAGACTTTATGTAAAAAAAAAAAATTAGAGAGAAGAAGCGACTTGATTTGCTTTCTGGATTTACATGACATTTAAGGGTAAATATAGTTGAGAGAAAGACTTTTGTTTATAGAAAATATATTAATATTTAGTTGAAAATCGAGGGCGTGACAGTATGGGAGTGAGGCCAACCCCCTATAGGCGTGCCAATGATGGTTTCTCTTCACAGAAGTTCTCAGGTAATAATCATCTGCCCATGTTAGAAGCCTCGTTTTTGGAGTGCCTGTGTGTAGGATGCAGGGCCAACTATCTGGTTTTTAAAGACTTGGATAGAAAGGGCGTGAGTTTTTTCCCTAAGGAAATGGGGATGAAGAGAAGGCTCCAGTGCAAGCGAAGCCAAGTGATAGCAAGTCCTGGTTGGCATCGAAGAGAGATGTGCCCACTAGCCCTGTCCCAGCTATCCAAAGAAGGGAGTTGCCGCCTTCGAAGAAAGCCAACATTGGTCAGACAACTGAGGCACCAGGGGAAGCCAAACAAAAAGAATTCACTTTGGTGAAAGGGGTTCCTGATTGGTTTCTCAAGCAAGTCAAGCCTGATCTGTTCCAAGGATACAAAGGCTCCAACAGGAATGAGAACAGAACTTTCAAGCCACCAGCTTCGAACTCTGGAAATTGGGTGTTAATCAGGGATCCCAAGTCCCAAATACCACAGATGGTTCCATTGCTCTCAAGAACTCAGAAGAGAAAGCTCCAGAGAAAATATACGCTTTTCCAATCAGGAGAATCCTCAACGGGGGAAGAATCGGGCAGAGGAATAAGGCCTAATCCACGGTTTGACAGGGTTAAAAGGGACCCAGAAGAGTTTCGAGCCCAATATCATGAGAGAGAGACTTTGAAGAAAGTAGCCTCTGCCATGCTCGAAGAAGATCTTGATCCACCTTCTCCCAATTCATTGGCTAGTTACCAGTCTGGATTACTCGAAGCCATGTTGGTAGAGCAAGAAGGGATCGAAGGAAGCTCTTCACCCATGGAACTATCAGCACAAGAGGCTGAGAGCAAGGAAGCTAAGGAAGCTGAGACACTTAAACCAGCCAAAGATATGGCAACAATCCAATTCAGGGGGCAACCAGAAGTGCAAGTCAATATGGTGTATCCATGCTCTATGGATTTCTTCAAGAATGATCAGATATCGAAAGGCCGAGGTGATGCTTGGTCGAACCTGGGCAAGCCAGATGATTTTGAACAAACATTAAGTGATGAAGAATTGAACATCATATGTAATAACTGTGACCTGGAAGAAGTGGCTCAGATTGAGATGGACGAGAACCTGGTATGTAAAATTGAGCAGAGTCAAGAGAGTTTGGAAGTAAGCTCAAAAGAAAGTGCTTGTTTTGTGCCGGATTCTATGTCCGACGTCGAATACCCCTTGGTAATAGATTTAAATTATGTGGAAATTTCATATCCATTCAAATTACCCACTAACGCAATGAGACAACATTTGCGTCCATTATATATTACTGCATATTTCAATGGAGTCCCACTTAACATAATCCTAGTGGATAATGGAGCTGCAGTGAATATTTTGCCTTTCCAAACCTTGAAAAAGTTAGGAAAAGGAAAAGCAAAATTGATTCCAACTAGCACATCCATTGCAGGATTTACTGGGGAAAGTCAACATGCCAGGGGAATCATCTCCATTAGATTGGCAGTAGGAGGCATAGAGACAGACACTGCTTTCTTTGTAGTTGACACATATGCTAAATATAATGGTTTATTGGGAAGAGATTGGATTCATGTTAATGGATGTATCCCATCTTCTATGCATCAGGAATTAATGATTGTTAAATATGACAAAGGCAAAGAAGTGGGTGTTGAAGGAGTCAAAGCTGATCCACATCCATTTAGTGCCACAGCAAATTTTGCTGAAGCTGAAATGTACAAATCAGATGTAGTTCCTTTGAGTGAATTACTGCAAGCGGCCACTTACCCAACCAACGAGATGGAATTGGGAGAATTGGCGGAGCTGAAATCGAAGCTGAAGCAAGCTGTTGATTATGAATCAGACACCCCAAAAGATGACGCTGCTTGGATGTAAGTCCAAGGAAGAGGCAGAAGAAGAGGCCAACTCTTTGGCTTTGGTGAAGTATGTTGCTTTGGGGATCGAGCAGAAGATTCAGGAAGACAACATATGGGAAGATGTTATGCAGGATGATAAGCCTCATAAGGAGGAAATTTGGATTACTTCTCCAGAACAGGTTGAAGCTCAAGACCTTCTGGAGGAAGTAAAATTGGGGGATGAACAAAACCCCAATCCAGTGTTCATTAATAAACAGCTGGAACCAGAGGTGAAAGTTGGGTTAATAGCACTATTGAAAGCAAACAAAGATTGCTTTGCATGGAGTTATAAGGAACTACCTTGGTTGGACAGGGAATTGGTGGAGCATAGGTTGCCTATCAAGCCACAATTCAAACCTGTAAAACAACCAACCAGGAAGATGAGTCCAAGGACTATTGCAGGTGTCAAAAAGGAGATGCAGAGGCTTCTGGACGCAGGTTTCATTAGAACAGCCAGGTATGTCGAATGGCTATCTAATGTGGTCCCAGTCCCTAAAAAGAATGGGACTATCCGGATCTGTGTTGACTTTCGAAACCTAAATACTGCAACTCCTAAAGATGAGTACCCAATGCCTAATGTGGATACACTTGTGGACAGTTCAGCTGGACACAAGATATTGTCCATTTTGGATGGGCATTCAGGGTATAATCAAATTTGTATTGCAAAGGAAGATGTGCATAAAACAGCATTTGCTTGCCCTAGTAATATTGGTATTTTTGAATGGGTCAAAATGCCATTTGGATTAAAAAATGCTGGAGCCACTTATCAGAGGGCTATGAATGCCATTTTTCATAATTTGGTTGGAAGTTTTCTTGAGTGTTACATAGATGATATCATTGTGAAGTCAAATTCTGATGAGGATCATTTGCAACACTTAGAGAAGGCATTTCAACAAATGAAGTTTTATCAGTTGAAATTGAATCCAGAAAAGTGTGCTTTTGGAGTGTCAGCTGGAAAATTTCTAGGGTATTTAGTCCACAACAAAGGAATACAAGTTGACAAGAACAAAGCGAAGGCTATTATTGAAGCCAAACCACCTTCTACAAAGAAGGAGTTGCAAAGGTTTCTTGGTCAATTAAATTTCCTTCGAAGGTTTATATCTAATACTACAGGGAAAACTAAAATCTTCTCTTCTTTGTTGAAACTGAAGGAAGGGGAAGAATTCAAGTGGTTCAGAGAGAATGATGAGGCCTTCGAAGCCATCAAGGATTATCTAGCCAACCCTCCTGTTTTGGCACCTCCCATCAAAGGAAAGCCAGTAAAGTTGTACTTAGCTGCAACACATGACTCAATAGGAGTACTGTTGGCTCAAGACAATGAAGATGGCAAGGAGAGAGCAGTTTATTATCTTAGTAGGTTCTTAAACTCCTATGAATGCAAGTATGCTGCAGTAGAGAAATTATGTTTAACTTTATTTTATGCTTCCAAGAAACTCAGGCATTATATGTTGCCTAGAGTAACTTATGTTATTTCTCAAACTGATGTAATTAAGCACATGCTTTCGAAGCCAATGCTTAGCGGGAAGATTGGGAAATGGATAGTGTCTTTGATTGAGTTTTGTCTTGAATATGTACCACAAAAATCAGTAAAAGGCCAGGCATTGGCCAATTTTTTTTGCTGATCATCCAAATGAGCTTGAGACACCAAGAGCATTGGAAGTCACAGTGGTCGAGATTAAGCCATGGAAATTATGGTTCGATGGGTCAAGAACTGCTCAAATGGCTGGAGTAGGCATAGTTATGGAGTCTCCCCAAGGGTTGAAAACCAAATATGGTTTTCGACTGAATGAGGGGCAATATTCCAATAATCAGGCAGAATATGAAGCATTGATCATAGGATTAGAAATTTTACTTAACTTAAAAGTGAGTGTTGCTGAAATCTTTGGAGATTCTCAGTTGGTGATAAATCAGCTAAATGAACAGTTTAAATGCACTAGTTCAGCGTTGATAATTCATTATCAATATGCTAAGAGATTGATGGATCAATTCTATATGCTTACTTTAACTTATATACCTAGATTTTTTAATGAAGAAGCTGATGAAATAGCTCAAAGGGCATCTGGTTTCAGAGTTTTGTCAGAAAATGAAAAGGAGTTTTGTCATTTAACTTTGAGAAAATCTCTGCCCATGTTGCAAAACAGAATAACTGGTTTCGAAGTATTGGAAATTAATGTCCCTTCTAGTCAAAATGATGATTGGAGGCAAGCATTGATTGAATATTTGACCAAACCAGACAGTGTTGCAGACAAGGCAACCAGATTGAAAGTAATAAACTATATAATGTACAACAATGAGCTATTGAAGAGAGGGATGGATGGCCTTCTTTTGAAATGCCTAAACAAGATAAGAGCTTTTAAGGTAATGGCTGAAGTGCATGAAGGAATTTGTGGAGCACATCAAGCTGGCATAAAAATGAGATGGTTGATAAGGAGGTATGGTTATTATTGGCCTACCATCCTCAAAGATTGTATAGATTATGCAAAAGGGAGTCAAGCCTGTCAAAAAACAGGTCCACTCAAGTATTTGCCAGTTACAGATTTGCAATATGTGATAAAACCATGGCCTTTCAGGGGATGGGCCATGGATATGATTGGAATGATTTATCCTCCTTCATTGGAGAAGCATAAATTTATTCTAGTAGCTACTGATTATTTCACAAAATGGGTGGAGGCCCAAGTTTATCAGGAGGTAAAACAAACCCATGTCATTGATTTCATAAAAGGAATCATATACAGGTTTGGAAGCCCTCAAACGATAACAGTGGATAATGGTTCCATATTCGAAGGGAACCTGGTGAAGAATTTTGCTAGTAACCATGGAATTTCTTTAATATATACCAGCACTTATTATGCTCAGTCAAATGGTCAAGCAGAATCAACCAATAAGATCATCAAAAAGGGGATCCAAAGAATGGTGGATCAGAACTCAGAGGTTTGGCATGAGCTGTTGCTTGACACTTTATGGGCATATAGAAATACAAAGAGGACTAGCACGGGCACTACTCCATTTGCATTAACTTATGGACATGATGCTGTGTTGCCTATGGAGATTACTGTAAGATCTCAAAGAGTAGCGTATCAAAATAATTTGGGTACAGGGTCTTATCATCAAGCCATGCACATGGAATTAGAAGATATTGATGAAGCCAGAATAAAAGTTTTAAATCAAATCATGCTGCAAAAGGCAAGAGTAGTAAGGAGTTATAATAAGAGAGTCGCCCTTCGAAGCTTCGATGAAGGAGATCTGGTGTGGAAGGTTATTCTTCCTATCAGGGATAGGAGAATAAAAAGGGACGGATTAGGAAAATGGGCGCCAACATGGGAGGGGCCTTTTCAAATCCATAGAGTGTTGAGAGGAGGAGCCTATCATTTGAGAAATCTGAATGGTTATGTTCATCGAAGGAAGATGAATGGAAGGCATCTCAAGGCTTATATTCCGTCTATATGGGAATCTTTTCATAAAAGGTAGCTTTCGAAGGATGGTTTTGAGGGTTTCGATGGGAGTTGGCCCAAAGCGAATCCTGAATTCGAAGCGTTGGTTGTATAGCGGTATGATTTCAATTGGTTTTGACATTCAGGAGTTTTTCCTTGAAATTCTTATATGATCATATTTCAGCCAAGTTGTCATATTAGCATTCGAAGCCATGAAAGAGTCGAGAATTGCCAACCAAAATTCTCATTATATTTATAAAATAAACAAAAATAAACAAAAGAAAACCCAAATGGGTTTGAAACAGATCCAAGTGGATCTGAACAAAAAAAAAAAACACTCCGGCTCAAAAAACAAAAGTGAAGATCATACTTGATCCTCACGGTCCCAAAGGAGAATCTTTAAGAAGATCCTCCCTCCGGGGGACCTTTTGCTTGTGAGCCGAGAGGACGGTTGAGAGATCATCCCAGATCCTAGCCAAGCAGAGACGCGAAGCTGTCTCCACACACACCAGCTGGCTTCGAAGCTGTTCGACCTCGCTTCGAAGGGCTTGGAGCTCTGTTTGGATCTCCCTCTTGAGCTCTATGATCATATTGGCTAGCTTAGCTATCTCATTCGCAAGGTCGACAGAAAGAGTGGGTTGATCAGTATCCATGGTTGGATATGGGGAGTGAGAGAGAGTGAGAGAAAGAATACACCGTCCTACTAACATATGGATATATTTATACTCAAGTAAGTGCAAAGAATCCACTTCAATGATTACGAGCATTGATGAGTGGAAATACGTAAGGCTCAGAAGACGAAGGGTCTGAGAGCGTTTGGATGTCATGCGTTCTGATAATTAATGGGTTGCAACTCACAAGGAAACGGCTGGGAAGCCACTGGAAATAAATGAGTTGGATAAATTAATTTAGATCACATTTGGTTGGTCTTCGAAATACGAGCGTGTTTCAGAACGTTATCAACGTCGTAGGTTATTTATTCGAGGGTTTCGAAGGAGAAGCCCAGTGAGAATAAAATAATACAAAAGTGCTTGTATGGAAAATTCTTGTTTTTTGTATTCTTTAGTTTTCTGTATGCTTAGTACATCCACGTTAGTATTTAGCATCAAGAGCAGAGTTAAAACAGTAACGAAGGGCTAAATTACCAGTTTATTGGTCAAAGCCATTGCAAGATACGGGAATGCGAATAAGCATTTTTATTCATTACATCAACTCAGAAGGTTACAAGAGATTACATTGAGAAACCTATCTAAGGATTCATTACATTCGCGTAAAGGATTACATTGAGAAACCTATCTAAGACCTAATAGTATCACAAAGCTGGGTCTCTAGGGATCAACCAACTGAGATACAAAGATTTGAACCAAGCTTCATTGTGACTTGGTTCAAGCTCCCTACTAGCTATTGGTAGGGAGATAGAGCTCAAAGCTCCATTGGTAGGTAGATAGGCTTCGAAGACCATTGTCGTTAGATTCTTTGGTCTTCGAAGCAGCATCCCGATACAGACACATCTTGAGAACTGATGTGGCTATACCTAGGAGCTTTGGGGTTTAAGGAAAATCTCTTGAGAAATGATATGGCTATGTTTGGGAGTTTTCTTCGAAAGCGGTGGAGGAGGCTTCATGATGGGTTTGCTCCGAAGCCCTAACTGGAAACGTGGTTTGGAGGTGGCTGAAGGAAGAAAGGCAGAGGAAGAAGATGTTTGTGAGTTTTCTTTTTTCCAAATACCTCTATTTATATTAGTAAGTTTGGGAGTAGTCATTTATGACTCTTTAAGATACGGTAGGTGAGGGGTTGGCACAGTGACCTTTCTGAGTAAATAAAAGTAGAAAACAGTATTTGATTTAATTACGGGTGTACTTGCCCTAGAGAATCGAATAATCAGTGAAAAGAATAAAGTACAAACTATGTAAAGTCATAGAAAAGGACTAGTTACATTACAAATGGTAGTTAGAAGTCCTCGAAGAGAACTAGAGTTAGCTTCCAAAAGTGACGTATGAGCTGCTTTTCTTCTTTGTTCCTCTCGAAGGGAAGGGATAAGCTGTGAGAGCGTCGACTCATCCCTTAATGCTTCATCTTCAAGCTCTGAGAAGCCACCAGAGACTTCAGCTATCTCCTCCCTGACTTTCTTCATTTCTTCTCGTAACCGCTGCATCTTCTTGTCCAGCTCTGAAAGCTTATCCTTTCGAGCCTGATATAGAGATAGGCGAGAGGCGGTCTCGAGTGCTTTGGCTTCTAACTTGTTGACCTTCTCGAGAGTTGAGCCAATGTTCTCGGACAAGAAGTGGTTGTGGGCAATCAATTCACTGAATTGCTTAAGGTGCTCTTGGAGAGTTGAATTGATTGACGAAGGAAGTCCTTGGGAGAGAAATAAAGCCTGATAGCACACCTCGAAGTGATAGGTTAAATTATGTTCGATCAAAGTATGAAGTCCTAACTGATTTAAAGTCCTCAAAAGACTTTTTAGTGTCAGAACTTCTTCCTTCGAGAGAACATATTTAATCCTAAAGGAAGGCAAGTTAGGAGGTATGGAGGGGCTCAGAAGTTGCTGAAGGCTTTCTAAAGGGTTCGAAGAGATAAGAGGAGTGGGAATAACAATTTTATTACAAAATTCTTCCAGTTGACTTTTGAAGAAGGATATATCAAATACCACTAGGGGCAAGTCAATTGGAGAAGAGGAAGATGTGGGTTGGTCTCCAGAGAGAAGGGCCATTTCTGTTGCCTGCATACAGATTATAAATTGAGGCTAAGTACAGTAAAAACAGGAAAGGAAAGGTATGATTAAGTGTTAAGAGTACCTGATCTAAGGAGGAAGTCGAGCTTGAGCCTTGATCCTCAACACTTCTGAGAGTATGGCTTTTCGAAGCCAAAGTAGGGTCTATCCTTAGAGGCCCCTCCCCTAAAACCGATAAGGGAGTGAAGGGGAAGTCTCTCTGGAGGATGGGAAGTGGCCCCATAGTCTTCGAAGGAGCCAAACTGGCCATGACCTGTGCAAAGGTCGGCTCAGTAAGGAATGACAGCAAAGTGTGCATGTCAATATCCTTTTCAGCAAAATCTTTCTGTACAGAAAGAGGTTGAACAGGAGATGCCTGTAAAAACAAAGGTAAGTTAGAGTGAATCCTTTCACAATTTGAAAGGTGAGTATTCAGAGGATACCTTGTGAGGGTCATCTTCTGACATTTGGAGTGAAGGCTCTATCACTTTTTGTTGAAGGCAGGGAACAAGAGCTAGGTCCAATGCCTCAACAGGGGATGCAACTTGAGCCTACAAAGAAATTAACAGTGAGCCACGAGCACAAGGGACACATGGAAATGTGTGCAGTATTTATTGACTCACCTCTTCTAGGGAGGAAAGTTTCTTTGGGGAAACAGGCCTCTTGGGATGAGTTATTTTCTTCACATAGGGGAGGGTCTCCTTTACTTTTCTTGTTTTACCTGGTTCGAACTCATGGATCAGAATTACAGTAAAATTCTCTTACTCTTAAGGGGGTACTGAATCATAAATGAGAAGGGAATTTACCCCTTGAGGCCAATGTCTCTGTATCACTCTCTGTTTCTTCATCACTGGAAGAAACCTGAGGACCACGCTTCCTGGTGGTCCTGGTTCTCTTCGAAGCTGAAATAAAGGGGGTGAGAAAGGGACTCAGATAAATAATATTGGAGTTTAAAGGATAATTAGAAGGAAAGAGACCAACCTGGAGGTTCAGCTGAGAGTTCGAGATAGTGCTTGGTTGGAATTACTTCTGGAGGCTGAGAAGTAACTCTTCTCTTCTTTGAAGCACTTTCTGAAGAAGAGGTAGTACCTGCAATGTTGAATATAATTAGGCTTGGTTTCAACGAAAGAGAAGATATGTTCAGAGACAATTATCTCTTTTTTGGGTATCCCTCATGGATTGCCTTCTTGGTGGAGAAGGAGGAACGACCATTGCAATAGGGGAGGCTTCGACTGGAGTCAATTTTTGTTCAACTTCACCTCCAGCAATGTCTTCGATTCCCCCAGCCAGTCTGAATTCATTGTCTGAGGAGAAAGAGGACGAGTCATTTTGTCCCCCGTGCCCAAACTCAAACTTCTCAAACCCAATATGGGCGAGAAATTTTCTATAGGGACCACACCCTGAGAGGAAGGAGCAGTTGGAGTGCCACCTGTTGTCAAACGCAAGGGTGGTGCGCACTTCAGGTTCCCTGAACTCCTAAATGGTTGTCCTCCTCAATGCATGTCTAGCTTGGGCAAACCCCGTCAGGAAATGCTCGGCCGAGATGGGTGATCGTTCAGACATGCAAATGTTGGCAGAGTCACAGTAGGGGGTGGGTATGCCTTGAACGAAGTCCAGTTGTCTAGCAAATTGTGCAGGGCAGTATACCTCTGCATGTGCTATGGACTTGGTGGTGTTCGACGAGGAAATGAAGATCTCTCTGCTCGTGAGAATGTTGCTCCATGCTTGGAGGGCTCGAGAGGATCTTCCTTGTCTATCCGCCAGGATGTCGAACAGCCATGCTGGCCCAACCAGAGTGGGGAATGGATTGGGCCATTCCCTGTCTGAGGCAAGACCAGCGAAGAAGCACAGATAGTACACCAAGGTCTGTGTTGTGCTATCCTCTGGGTGAACGTAGTTGTCACCATGAACCTTGGGCGTCTCGACAAGGCCAGCAGGGGATGTGGGTGCTTTGAAGGGACCCAACTCAGGGAAATATGCATGGAGCCATAATTGGATAAACCATTGGGGTCCTCCCTGCGCGTAGTTCAAACCCTTCTGGTAGAAGTCGGACCCAGCTTTGTATACATGGCCAAGGAAGTAGGAGGCGAAGTCGAACTCTTCACCTCTGGCGAGTGCCAGTGCCAACGGGATAAACTCACTCATTACCCTTTTTCCAGAGTGGCAGAGGATGTGCTTGCAGAGGGTAAAAAGTATGTAGACAATAGACAAAGAACTCGGTCTCGGTTACTTCCCCTGTCGATTTTCTTTCCCTATTGTAAAAATGGGAAAAGGCTCCATTGGAGGCAGTCAAACGAGCAAAGCCCTCGGGAGAAAGGTACTCCTTGGTAGGGTCGAATTGGGGGCCATATGGAATAAGTCTCAGCATTTGGGTAACGTCTAGAACTGTGGGTGCCATCATGCCACAGTTAAAGAGAAAGAAGTTGAAGGATGGGTCCCAAAAGGCCAGGCGGCCTGAATCAGAGAAGGATTTTGTGGGACCCCCCTTCGAAGGAGGGTAATAATATTCTTCAAACCCACCTTCTCTAAATCGTCCGACTTCGCAGCCAACATGCAGTGGTCCATATCTTCCAATCTTTGTCCAATGTGGGCCAACAGGGGAAGGATTTCTTTGTAAAATTTTGCCAGTCGAGGCTTGAACAGGCCCGAATATCGGCATCCCCCAATCGAGGATAGTACAGGGAGAGGGTAGCAGGGATTTCTCCTATAAGTTGAGGGTCCAAAATGTAAGTACCTTCTTCGCTAGGGTTTGGAATGAAGTCTCTGGCGTCGAGGTATGGCTCTTCGGTCGGTCCCTGTGTTTTCCCTGACACGAACCGCCTTAATGCCAAAGAGGGAGTAGGATGTTCTGGGACTGGATTGCTGGAAGAAGCCATTGATTCAGCTGGTGTTTTAACGTTGTTGGAGAGAGAGAGAAGAGAGGGTTCTGTTCTTGAGAGTTTTTGAGAAAAGCTTGAGTTTCTGAGAAGGCTTGAGTGCGTAGAGCGTAAGGGGTAGTTTTGAATTAATTTCGCTTTTATACTCCTGCAGGTGGGTCAGGCCTGTAGTGGGCCCGTATCCTTGGGTCCGCTGGGGTTGGTTTTTTCTCTTTAGGAGAATTTTTATTGTTAGAATTACTATTTTAACAATAAACCCAAGTCCAGCGTATTGGTAAAAGAGGAAATTTCATTAAGCAAAACTATTGAATTACAAAATTGAAATTTGCGTACTTACAAAAAAAAACAAAACAAAACAAGGGAAATACTAGTTCCTAAAAATAAAAAAATAAAAAGTACAAATTAGGCCTTCGAAGGGCCTAGGTGCTGAGAAGTTGCTTTTGTGTTCTCGAAGTAATGAGGAAAGGACCAAGTAACAAGGCTATGGAATTTGTTCCATGCAAACTGGAGGAATTTCAGCTCCATTTTCCTCATGTCTTCTTTGGAGTCAGACTCCAATTTCTTCTCCAACAGAGGCCTAAAGCGAAGCACCAGTGCTTTGGCCTTCCTTCGAAATTTAGCCTCTTTTGTTGGACGCTTCACTTGTCGTCTTTTGAAGCGCCTTCGAAGCTTCTTGTCTGCATGGCCAGGCACCACTTCGAAGGACTCAGCGGTGAAGTTTTGGATTTAGTCATGCAGCTTCTCAATCCTTTCCTTGACAATGGCATAGTCTTGAAGGATTTGATCGAAGCAATACGCAGCAGTATTGGCTTCGAGCCATGACTTGATCACTGGTAAAAAGTCCAAGAAGCAGTGGATTTGGTAGGAAACTGCAGAGGGGATGGAGCATAGCACCAGTGTTTCACAAGCCCATTTGAAATTGGTGAGTGGGACTTGTTCTTCCAGGATGTGGATATCCAGGAAGGAGAAAGCTGCAAGGAGCTGCAGGGCTTTGCTTTTGTCAGCAGGGTAGATGGAATAGCCGTATTGCCATTGGAAGTGAGGGGTGTTGATGGCAAGGTTATTCACCTCATTGAACCAGTCAGGCTCTTCAGGAAGGGGAACCAACTTATTGGTCTCTTCGAAGTCAGCTGGGAAGTGTGGGGTTTGCACCTCTGTGAGCCAGAGGGATTTTTGGGCTTGGGCCATGCGTTTAAAGTCACAGTAGGGGGCAGGCCCAAGATAGTTTTCCTCCTGCTTTAGGAAAGGAGAAAATTTGAGAGACGAATAGATTGATTCAAGCATGCCCATGTGAACGGTGTCGTTACCGCTCAAAGGCAGGAATTGGCTCGCAAACAGGGTTCGAAAGTGATGGAATCTATTAAATGTGGGGTCAAGTTGGTCGAACTTGACCAGGATGGTACCAGTGTTGGTATTAGCAGAGTTTTCTTCCCATGAGCCCCAGTTGGACCCATCACATGAATTCGAACGGGTTAAGGAAGAATCCCAACCTGTGGGAGATGGGTTGGGGGTATGGAATGTTCGATCAGAAATGATCTTGCCTGCCAACATTCGAGGAGAATTTGGAGGAGACATTTGGGGAAAGTGAGATTGATGATCGAGATTATCTAGGATAAGATTGATTTCTGGAAGAGAGTCCATAAACGTAAGACTTCTTAGCAGAAAAGACTCAAGTTCGAAGGGGTTTATGAGGGGTAATGTGATTCATTAAACCCTATCATTAACTGCCATTTATAGGAAAATTATTGTAGCTATCTTTGGGAAACTCAATAGACGTGCATGGGAATGAAATCCTGTCATGCTTCGTGCGTCCGAATTTGAAGGGACATGGGCAGAGAACGTGTGCCATTAACATTTATTTAGCATAAATAAAATGTTAATGCGGGGGGTGTGTTTACATCCTAAAAAGTGCCTCCCAATGAAAAAATTCCACGTAGCACCGAACGGTACGGTGACCACACGGAACCTGTCCCAGTGGAGTACCAATTACAGAGGATTATGGGAATTAAAGAAAACGCTAATTTAATGGCAAACGGTGTCGTTTTGGAATGAACCGGTGTCGTTTGGGTAACAATTAAACGATGGTTTGAGAAGTTATTAGATCTAACCGTTGGTTTAGACATTATAATCATCGAACGGTATCCTCACTGCCCTATTTAATAACTGAAATCAGATGCAATTGCAGGGAATCATTTGGGAAGCCAGACGTGTTGCATTAATTCACGTTGCTTGAAAATAGGAACCATGGTCCAAGAAGTGGCCATGAACACCATGATCGAAGCGTGCAGAGGAGGATAGAATTCTGGAAATATCAAGATAACCGTTCGATAGCCCCCTCAACCGTTTTATGTGGCCAACGTGGGCATCAATCGAAGACGTGGAGATCGAAGGCAGACCCAGTGTCTATAAATAGAGAAGTAAAGCGAAGAGAGAGAGCCACACAAAAAATTCATATCATCTGACAACTCATACAAAATGATTGCTCAGAGATCTATCTTAGATTAGTTTTTAGTTTAACGTAGGATCTTTTTGTAAGTTGAAGGCTTATTTGCATGTAAAATTGCTTTTTGATTAAATTCAAGTTCTCTTAATTTTTTGTAAGTTTTTTCTTACCAAAGAATAGTCTTTTGTAAGTCCACTTTTGATTAAATTCAGTGTGCTTATATTCCTGTATTATTCTTGGAAGAATTTTAAGAGTGTTTGCATACAAATTTACCTTTGATTAAATTCAGGTTTGTTTGTGTTCAATCATCTTTTCTGATTCGAAGCGCGTCAATCTTTTATTTGGTTGATACCTTAAGGAAAAATCCTCTTAGTTGAAGTAATCGATCGGATAACACAATTGCCTGATTGAGATTAGTTATTTCAAATCAATTTGAAAAGAGTAATTTCTTCTCTGAAGTTATTTCTTTTCTGGCACGCCCGCACACAATCATTTGCCATTTGATTGAACTAATTCAGCGCAAACAATATGATAGCTTATATAAGAGGGCATTTTTGTCTTGGTTTAATTTCTTTTTAAAAGAAGTGGATTTAAGGCATTACTAAACTATATTAGTGGACTACATGGGTTACAAACTTTAAAAGTTTGACTAACTTGGTTACAAGTTTTCTATAGTGGACCCTAGAGTAATTTTTTTATTATTTAAACAGAAACCAATCAACGTCGAATATTTTTTTTTTCTTTTATCACCACTTCGAAAAAGTATGAAAGCAACGAAAAAATTATAAGCGTAGAAATGTCAACTGGTTGAAGTTGAACCGTTGAAGGTCAAGCCCACTTACGTTGAATTTTCTTAAACATTATTGAATTTGTTGATGTACCATTTCTTTACGGAGAATTTTCTTACGGAGGTTTCCGTAAAAATGGATTTACGGGGTCCAATTGCATGCGTTCAAAAATGTTTTTGAACGGTCTAGATAGAAAATCAATTTTGACCGGGCAAAAGTTGAAAAACAATCTCAATCATTAATTGTGAAAATGAACGGTTACGATTGCACGATTCCGCAAAAACTTGTTCACAGCTCTGCCGTGAATAAATTTCTCTCTTCTTTTTGACCGTGTACTTGCACTAATGCCCTTTGCCTAATCAAAAAGTCCAAGTCTTCTGTGAAGACTTTCTTGTGGCCCATGTCTTAGTTTAATTAATTTTGTGCTATAAAAGGTCATGAACCGTAGATCCCCTTCGCTAATTATACCAAGAAAAATGGCTCTGAAAATGTCTTTTGTACTTTGGAAAGTCATTTTGATCTTTACCCTTGTTTTTGCTTTGGAGGTGGCTGCAAGGGAACTGCTCGAGATTTCGAATTCCAATGTCCCTCGTAAGTTTGCTTCTACTTTAGCTTCTCATTTGTTGGAGATGCTCTTACCAAATAATCCCTCCGTCTCATTTTAAATGTTCCTTACAAAAAATCGCACATTTTTCAATCCCCAAAAAATATATTTTTGTGTATTGTTTTTTTTGTTTTTTGTATTTTTACGCCCAATTAAAAATATGACGGAGGGAGTACATAATAGTTAAGGTTTTTTTTTTTTTTTAGACAGAACGCTAAATAAGTTGCAAAATACACTTTCAAATCTAATTTTTACAATATCTGCTGGAGATACTCTTATTTGTCATTCACTTGATCTGAAAACAATTCCCAGTAATTTTAGCCATAATTATTTTTTCTTTTTCTTTTTTGTCTCTATTGAAGGGTTTAAAGTTAAAGGGTCCTTTTTCAACAGAGGTTATAACTTATAAACAAATTCAGTTTATAAGCAACCCAAGAAAAATGCTACAATACACATACCCTGTATTTGAGTGTGTGTGCAGTATAAACCTCTAAAAAAGTAAAAATTAAAGTTCACAATATCTGGACATAAGTTGACAACATCAATCTCGATCTTGTGGGAGGCTGGCCAAGGTTCGAGCTCCGTCGTGGACGTTTGTGCTTCAGGACTATGGACAGCCTTTGAATCCTCTGTAGAATAACTTACTAACTACCCCTAATCCCCGTTGATGTATACCACTTGACAACAAACAAAAACAAAAAAAAAACACTTGATCTTATTACTTTTGAATTGAAATTCTTAACATTTACATATATATAATTTCATAACATCAACCGAATTCATGACATTAATTTTTGTGTTAGGAGTTTTTTTCTCGAGTTCATGAATTTTCATAGAGTTAATATGAATTTCTATGCAAATTTATTATTAATTTTTGTATGTATGCTTTAAAAGAAAAGGTCACTGAGTTTATCTAAAGCTTAAAAGCATTTTTTTTTTTTGCCCCTAAAGATTGCCATTGTTTTTTTTTTTTTGCTCGGCAAACTAAAGATTGCCATTGTTAACATGTCATTTGTCTTGTTTCAACAGATGCTATGAAGCTCGCGACGAGACAGGATGATCCCTGGGGCCACCACATTTAGGAATATCAGGGATTTCTTTTCAGAATATTAATCCTTGATTTTCGTGATGTCAAAATAAATCATTCAGAATAAGAGACTGCTTATCGATCCGGACAAATTAATGTTTAGGTTCGAGTCTCGTATATTTGTAAGCTGCCTTTTTTCTGTGTCAATAATTTTTTTTTTGTAGCAATAAACTGAAGTTGATTAAACAGTCAAATTGTAGGGAAGTTGAATGAAAAAAAATCAATAACTCAGTGATAGACTGAAGATATTCTATGCATCAAATTGTAGACCATCTCTATAACTCAATGATTTAATTCTTGTTAAGGTGAATGATAAATTTAAATTTGAAAATTTCCTTCATAATAAATTCGATTTGACCATGAAGTTTTCATATTTTTTATCAACTTGAATTTCGGTATGGATGTAGTACTTGTCAAAATCTATAATATCAACGATTCAGATCTAATTTTTAGTACATGTGATGGATTGGTTAGATTAAGAAAGAAGAAGAAGAAGAATCAAGAGAGAAGATGAGGATATATCGAACTTTTGATGCGCGTCCGTCACACACTTGACGTTATTATGGACGGAATTGGGTGTTATATGCACACTTCACAAATTGCACAAGGGTGTTATTGCACACTTTTAAATCATACAGGGTGTATCCGCACATGACCCAAATCATAAAAGGTAAAATAACAAAACACAGAACAGAGTAACTCATCAAAACGGATGTTGCAAACATGAATCACCAACCAATGGGCTTGTAGCCCAGTTGATAACTTCTTGCTCTCCCTTGTGGGAGACCAGGGTTCAAGCTCCGCTATGGGCGGTTTGTGGGTTCAAAGATATGAATAGCTTTTAAATCCCCTACAGGCTAACTGACCAACTTCCCCAACTGGTGACCAACAGAGCACCCAATGGGCCAAGCCCAGGTCACCAAAGAGGTCTAAATAGGTATGACGGCTAAGGAAGTGTTTTGATAATTAATACCCATCAAAGATATTTTGTTTATTAACATATATTCTCAGCATGTTCTTGGTAGGTATTAATTATTAAAACACGTCATAGACCATCATTTGCCCTTAAAATATAAAAATGAAGCCCACAAAAAACCCAAAACCTAAATACAACAATTAAGTCCAAAACATTGAAACCCAAACCTAAAAACTAAAAGACATAACCATAGACAACATAGGTTTAGCCGGAGACCAATCCATAGACTACATGGGCCAGCTTAAACGGCAAACCTACCCACTGCGTCCACGTGGAGCGAGACGGGCCGCTACCACCACCGTCTCCAGAGCTCGGGGAACAAGCCCCTGTAGCTACCCCAGAGAACGGCCCGACCACCCCACCACAAGCCGCCCCACCACAACCCACCCACAGCCCCCAACACCACCATTTATCTGTCAGCGTAAATAAATACTCCCTCCGTTATAATATTAAAGACGGGCGACATAGATATAAACATCTATCGTTTACATTTTTGGGGGGTGTCATGTGTAACGACAATAGCCTAACAAATAAAAATATTTCGTTACACATCATCTAAAAGAATCAAAAGACAGATGTTTTGGAAAACATCATTTTATTGAATTTTGATTTAAATTAGTATTAACAAGAAAAACGGCATGCGCAGTAATTGCCAAGTACAGGAGGTCGATGAGATAGGCATTCGCATTCCTAAACGTGCAAGGGGGGACGATTGTAGCGATCTTTGCACGACTGGTTCCCTTCGGACCCGCATTTGGTTCCCTCTGGTAATCCGAAGTTAAATTTGCGCTGCCTTCCTTAAATTCATTTTATCATATATTATTATTATTGAAAGGAATTAACTATACAAGGTTAATTACATTGAGATCGATTTTGAATTTGAGAAAGGAGAACCTGATCAGTACGCCCATAATGTCCATAATCAATTGTAATAAACCAAGATATACATATTGTAGCAGGCCGAGCGAGATAGCTTGTGCCGTGCCAAGCGACATACCGAGTCATTCCCTTTAAGATCCAGCCAAGCCGAGCCAATCCCTCCTTGGGGCTTGGTGTAGCCGACGGTCTGATGTTGGAGCTCCCTTCTCAGTCAAGTTGAATCAACTCCTTCGATCTATCAATCCTCGGCGACACGCTCGAATTTGAGCGGACGCAGGGTGGGGCCAAGGCTCCAGCTCGCCCACTTGGAAATAACAACCGTGACGATTATGACGTCATCCGAACTGTTATTAGGATAAGGATAAGGGCACGTGGAGGTGCCAATTCATCCTACAAACGGTTACAAAACCCTACACGTGATGCATATGTGACATCAGCCGACGCGTGCCAATTTTTTGTCTTTAATGAACTCCACTTCTTGGGGAACGGGTGTGCCGCATTAGTCAATATCAGACAAGTCACATCAATCAAGGATGTTACTTCGCTTATTAAAGAAGACAACTCACGTATCTCTGAAAACTTCTATACGGTTCTAGAACAGCGGTCTCCGAATGGAGTCAATCCTTCCAAGCAAATATAAGGCCGAAAGCGGATGACTTCACCGAACAAAAGAGATAACTGCCGAACAAAATGAGCTCCATGTCGTTTGGAATATACCTCGAAGCTTGGCTGAGTGTCCCAGTCCCATTTATCCTTCGGGAAATAGGTGTTGTGAGGTGTCAAGATGCGTCCCTACTTGAAGGTGAACTGAGATGACCAAATGACAAGTCCAAACGAAGTATACTACCCCTTTTGACTCACTTGACTCTCCTGAACCTTCAAATATTTCAGCTCACTACACATACACATAATAAGAACGAAAGTTGAAATGGTAGAACTTAACTGACCTTTTAATGGGTTTTCTTCAGCAAGCATAGGGTGATGTCGCCGCTGCGACGCAGACGAGTAACCTGTACCATATTTTACAGAAAATGGGTGTCATAGTGAGAAGAGATGCGAGAGTGTCGAGTGGCCGAAATGGCCGTCATGGAAGTGCCAATAATAATTTTTCTTTTTTGCAAAAGGTGAATTTCAGATAGACAGTACCAGTTTAAGACTATAAACTTGCCGGCCGGAGACATCCAAGAAGGAGAAATAGATGCATATCGATTCCAAAGCTTATGTATAGCCTCAGCTTTTCTATATGCGTGATCAGTGTTAAGAAAATAGAGTCCCACATTGCTTGGGAGTGGAATGGGTGATCACTTAATAACATTTGGGACCTCTCCACTCATTGCCAATTGGTTTTGAGATGGATATAAAGTTTCTACAATCAGTACTATGAGAAAGGGATTGGATTCAAAAGGAAAATTTATTGATGGGGTTTGGATATTGCATGTACTAATGTCCAATGAGAGATTATATATTAGCCAAAGAGTTTTTTTTAAAAACATCCCTCCAACTATCCACCAGATTTTTACTTAGTCCTCAAACTATCAAAATATTTTATTTAGTCCTCCAACTATTGGCTTGCATTTTATTTAGTCCTTC
>BPLS01026837.1:86196-107622 GCA_019656275.1 Rhododendron kiyosumense
GAAGGACTAAATAAAATGCAAGCCAATAGTTGGAGGACTAAATAAAACATTTTGATAGTTTGAGGACTAAGTAAAAATCTGGTGGATAGTTGAAGGGATGTTTTTAAAAAAAACTCAAATAGCCAAACTTATAAGTTTCACTGAACAATTGTTTGTGCGTACGTAGGACGGAATGCCTCCCCTACTTCGAGTGAAAGAGTTCGATAACTCGCCTCGGCTCAAGATAAAACCATGACAATTTTAAACTCAATGACCAAAGCTAGTAACTCAAGTGGAGGAGCGTTACTGATGTACTATGTGATTAGAGGGTATCCATAAAATTGAAGAAAAAATTCTATAAAACTGTCATAAGACCAGTAATGCTTTATGGGACAGAATGTTGGCCTATTAAGAAACAACAGATGAGCAAGACGAGTGTAACGGAAATGAGAATGTTGAGGTGAATGTATGGTAAGACTAAACGATACAGAATTGAAATAAAACAATTTGTGAGATGGTAGGTGTCGCACTTATAGATGAAAAGTTGAAGAAAAATAGATTAAGGTGGTTTTGGCATGTCTACTGTAGACCAGGAGATGCACTAGTTAAAAGAGCGGATATGATAGCTTTGGCTAGCAATGCTATGAGGAGGGGTAGACCAAAATTGACATTAGATGTTGTGTACAAAGATATGCGTATAATGGATTTGTGTGAACAAGTAGCCCTTGACAGAATTCAATGGAGAAAAAAGATTCATGTAGCTGACCCCAAGTGATTGGAACATAAGACTCGGGTAACTTGGGTCTCGGGTAACTTTGAAGATTAAGTAATTTTCATTTTCATTTACCCTTATCCTTTTAATCTTGGTAATTTTTGAATTCGAAGATTAATAAAATTATTTTGCCGATAAAAAAAAATTCAGTTTATAACCAAAGGAAAATGCTACAGTTAACACAACCCGTATCTAAATGCGTGTGTAGTATAAATCTCTTAAATTAAAGTTCACAATATTTGGACATAATTAAGTTGATGGCATCACTCTTCATCTTATTTCTTTTTTAATAGAAATTCTTAACACGTACATATATATAATTTCATAACATCAACCTCGAATTCATGACATTTATGTGTTATGAGTTTTTGTCTTGACATTATGAATTTTTATAGAGGTAAATATTTTTTTTTGTGTAAATTTTTTATTAATTTTTGGTACGAACGTTCTTTTATGAAAATGTTATGACTTTCAAGCGATTCATGATGGTGCATACGTATTTATCCAAATAAAAAAAATACGGACCATATTTTAAAAAGAAAAGGCCATTTATTAGTTTATCTAAAGCTTAAAGGGAATTTTATTTTTTGCCCCTAAAAGATTGCCATTGTTAACATGTCATTTGTCTTGTTCAACAGCTAGATAAGACTCCTATGAAGCTTTTGAATTACAATGATGATCCCTGGGGCCACCACATATAGGAATACCAAGGACTTCTTATCAGAATATTAATCCTTGACTTTCGTAATGTCCAAATAAAAATCATTCAGAATAAGAGACTTATTATCCGGTCAAATGTTTGGGTTCGAGTCTCATAGTTTTGCAAGCTGCTTCTTTTCTTGTCAATAGCTTTTGTGGCGGGTTTGTGGGATTCTCTTTTGTTGCTTATGATTCTGTGCTTTTTCGGCGGGTTTTTTTTGAGCTGTATAATCTTTGTGGTCATTTTTTGGTGTGTGATCGATTAGCATCTTGCCTTCTCTTAGATCTCGGGTGGCTTTTGTCAATGTACCCTTAATCCTTTTAATCTTTGTAATTATTTATAAAGATTAATAAAACAAAAAAAAATTTAAACTATCAAAATGTCAAATTGTAGCGAAGTTGAATTACTACAATTTGACCATTGTTGTTTTATAGTTCTACTAGATTTACGCCAAAGATTAAGACAAAATAATATGTAATCTCAAAATGTGAAATGGTGGTGTATTCACACACGACCCAAATCACAAAAGATCAAAGTGGACTTTATTCTATTTTTAACACTGTAAATAACAAAAAAAACACAGAACAGAGCAACTCATCAAAACTGATGGTGCAAACATGAATCACCATAATCGTCAATCAATCCGGGGTGGACGAAGGGCGCGGGCACTAGAGTGTCCGGTCCTGCACAACCCAAATTTTTCTCGCATACCAATAGTTTTCCAAGTTAGTTTTAAACATTATTTAGGCCGGATTGGTCTGTCCCTCATTGGTAGAGGCTCTTGCTAGTTGGATGTTTGTAAACAGGCTTCAAAATTTGGAAAAAAAAAAAATGGGAATCATGTTTTTTTCAACTATATGGTCGATCTGACTTGTGAGGAATGACTACATCTTCAATAATGCATCGACGCAAGTTTGGGAAGTGGCGGATCTTATCAAAACAAGGGTGGCTATGTGGATGAAGACCAAGCACGACCTCAAGCTATATACGGTGGAAGATTTTAAAGGCTACCTTGATGGGATTCGTAAGCTAAGATTATAGTTCTTCTTATGAGGTGTTCCTCATCCAATTGAAGAGTGTTCGTTTTTTTTATTGTACGTTTTGTCTCTTTTTATCTCTCGTTTTTTCCCTCGATGTACCCTTTCGTGATTAATAAAATTTCGTTTGCCGAGAAAAAAAAATAAATAAAACATTCTTATATAGATGTACAAAAAAAACCTCTAAAATTTCAAGTTAACAATCATCATTTACTTGTCGGCGCGCGTAAACAAACACCTCCTCCCTCCCAATATCAAACAGCAGCGACATAGATATAAACATCTACAATCTTTTTTATTTTTTGGGAGGGTGTCATGTGTAACGAAATACCTAAGGAAGTCCTACAATCGATGCCTGCTCGTTAGGCCATTTTGAATTATCCAAAATAGCCTAACAAAAAAGAGTATTTCGACACACATCATCCAAAAGATTCACAACGCAGATGTTTCGGATCGGAAAACATCATTTTATTGAATTTTGATTGAAATTACTAACAAGAAAAAAGGCATGCGCAGTAATTGCCAACTGCAGGAGGTCGATGTGATCGGCATTCGCATTCCCGAACGTGCAAGGGGGGACGATCGTAGCGATCTTTGCACGACTGGTTCCCGTCGGACCCGCATTCGATACGCTCTGGTAATCCAAAGTTAAATCTGCACAGCGTTCCTGAAATTCATTTCATCATATTATTGAAAAGAATTAACCAAACAATGTTAATTACATTGAGATCGATATTGAATTTGAGAACGGTGAACCTGATCAGTATGCCCATAATGTCCATAATCAATTGTAATAAACCAAGATGTACATGCATACGTGCATCTACACGAGAAACTTTTATGTATCCCCGGTATATACAAGAGGGTTGGTATCCCCTTCGGAGAGTTTCTAATTTTACGGTCATTTTCCGATCACATTTGGATGATCGGTTCCGTTTATTATGTAGAGTTCGGCGAGAATCTTAAGCATACCAAAAAATTAGGTTATTTTAATTATCACTTATTCAGAAAAATTTGGGTTTCAATCGTAAGTTTTTACTTTTTAGATTCCTCTCGTCATGATATAAGCAAATCCAAAAGAAATCAGTGAAAAACTGACAAATGCAGAAAAAATTTAACAAGGACAAAAAAATAAGCCATTTGACTTAGTAGGCCAAAATAGATTGGGTGCATGTAAAAACAAAACCTATTTTTGTTAATAATACTGCTGTTTTCGATATATCGTTTTTGTATTCTTAGTTTGTATCCTTACGGCCCAATTGAATTCGTGATGAGTTTGGGAGTATTATTTATGGAGGTGAATAAGATAGTAGTAAAACTTATTATGGGCGGGTTGACATTAATATGACTTTTATGGAAGGTGAATTAAAAAGTACTACCTCCGTACCAAAAATGTCTCATGTTAAGATATTTTTGGGACTGCGTGTCATTTTAGATTGCTTATATCTTTCAATTTATAAACTTTTATGTGATTTTGAAAACTTTGTTTAATAGAATTAGCTAAAATCTATCAAAAAAGATCCATATTGCATATTTTTTAACATTCACATTGAAAAATATAGAAAATTGAAAACGGCACGCTATCCCAAAAATGTCTTAACATTTTGGGACAGAGAAATTTGTTGGTTTGGTTTCAATGAACGATAAAATTGTACTTAGTTTAATTTATTTGGATGAGGGATAACATGGGTAATAAGGTTATTTTGTAATTATAATAATTCACTTTAATCATCCCCTAATAATATGAATTAAAGACACAACAATATCCAATATTAAGAATTCTATAGTCTGGGTAGTTTTTATCGATTATATTTCGGGTAGAAAGGATTAAAATATTTTCGTTTATTTACTTCAAAATATAAAAGATTTGCTTTGAAATTAAAAAAAAATAATTTATTAGCCTCTATCGATTATGAGTATTTTCCTAACACTCCGGAAGCATTCAATACCAATATAAACCATGTGGAGAGACATAAATGCATTTGAAATGACACCAAACAACGTACGGTATGGGTTCTGTAGAAGAGGCCCATCACAAAACCCTAAATAAATTAACATAATAAGAACGAAAGTTGAAATGGTAAAACTGACCTTTTGATGGGTTTTCATGAACAAGCATAGGGTGATGTCGCCGCCGCGACACATACGAGTAACCTGTACCATATTTTACGGCAAATGGTGTCATATTGAGAAGAGATGCGAGCGTGTCATGCGGCCAAAATGGCCGTCATGCATGGAATTGAAGTACCTATAATTTTTCCTTTTTTTTTGCAAAAGGTGAATTTCAGATGGACAGGACAGTACCAGTTTAAGGCCTTGAGATCCCCTGTCTGACTCCTCCTGTCCGACCTGCCTATTCCACCCCTCTCAGCCGTAGATCTCGAAATCAACGGTTGAGATGGGCCAAGCTTGTTTTTCTCCAAAACGACGTCATTTTGAAAAAAAAGTGTTCGACCCATCTCAACCGTTGATTTACGAGATCAACAGCCGAGAGGGGTGGTATAGGCAGGTCAGACAGGGGATCCGGACTCCAGTTTAAGACTATATACTGGTTGTGATCCGTTCTATGAGAAAGGGATTGGATTCAAAGGGAAGGAAAATTTATTGATGGGGTTTGGATATTGCATGTACTAATTTCCAATGAGAGATACATATTAGCCAAACTTATAAGTAGCACTGTACAATTGTTCGCGAGTACGTAGCACGGAATGCCTCCCCTACTTCGGGCGAAAGAGTTTGATAAGTCGCCTCGGCTCAAGATAAAACCTTGACAATTTTAAACTCGAAGACAGAAGCCGGTAGCATCTTAGAAAGGCGAATCATCTGAAGGAACATGGCGAAGGAGGGTTTAAAGGGACACCACGTACTCTGTCGGTTTCGCTAGTTCATTGATAAAGTAGACGGCTATCGATTTTCAAGTAATTAAAAATTAAGGGTTTCAGAATATCGATCATACCTTGATCATCAGGTCCTAGAGCTTGACCTTGAGAAAGGGCAAGTGAGCTCAAAAGAAGAGTTAAAGAAAGGATGGAGAGGGCTTCCAATTTCCTCATTAGATCTTTCCTCTCAAATTTGTTGCCAATCTTTCAGTCTCCTATGAAGTTAATGGTATACGCTTTGTTGATCTAGGAGCCATAGACTCTATTTATGGAGTGGTTATAAAATAATGATATAGAAAAACAATATGTGTTGCGCGGATCCAGCAATGCTGCAGGGCACTCTTTGTAGTGCCTACAAGGTAGATCCGGACCATCCATCTCAACAATAAATAATTCAGATATACTTGTTAATTATTATCGGTAGTAATTAACTTTGACCGGTAATAGTTTACAAACATATCTGAACCATTTATTGTCGAGATTGACAGTCTGAATTTGTCCTATTAGGTGCACAACAGAGGAGTGCACCGCAGAATTTTCAATTCTATCGGTGGACAAGGCATAATTAAAATACCATTTGATGGCCCATTATTGAACAATAATCGAACCGGTAGAAGCTAGCATAAAATTAATAAAAGTCTTCTTCAGGCTGTTAATGGGGCCTTTTCCGAGGGGCAGATGACAGGGTGGCCTTCTAGGGCTTCCAAAAATTTACACAAAAGAATTAATTGGGCCCCTTTCGTTAGTTATAAAGTCAAAATATATTTCATATACAAATTAGTTCGTGAATGTATTAATTGCCCATTATACATTGAACTAGTGCAAGCCTAAAATAAAAGTCTAATGCTTAAAGGGTGAACGGTTGTAATCATTAAAACTTTTTTTTTTTTTGGCCAACATGGTAGGAAATTTTTATTGATAACAAATTAATATAATAATAGTACATGAAAGAAGACCATTATGTTCCACAGAGGACTCAATAACCAATTAGGATGTTTAGCTTCCCAAATACGAATATCAAAATCTCGCAAACCCAAAGTTGTCAGAGCGTATGCAACTACATTTGCTGACCTAAGAATAAAAAGAAAATCACAAATCCTAACCAATCGCTTCGAATATCTTCGATGACAACTTCCACTTCCGTAGGGCAAGAGCCACAAGACCACGCACCGATGATCAGTCAAACCAATCATTAAAACTTTGTTGCCTGTTTTTTTTCTACTTTTTGATGTTTGATTTTCAAATGATTGGATATAAACAAATGATCTTCAGTCTGTTGCCTTAGTTTCATCAAACAAACAAAAAAATTGAGTAAAAATTCTAATGCTCTCTCCATTCCTCCACTTAAATCTATACCAAATTGAATCATATTCAATTTTACTCAAATCAAGAGTAGCTTAAATAGTTTTCAAAGTTAATAAAATAATTTTTTATTTTTTTAGAATTGATTAAGTCATGGTCCTAAAACCATTAGACTGGATAAATACGTACACCAGCGAAACCGATAGTTATTTATAGCCTTAACCAATTTCTGCTTCCCCCACAAGTCTCCTGATCAGGTTTTACTCCGTCGTAGAATGGGAATGTCCACTCCCTTGGATAAGGATTAATTATTGACACATTCTAATCCTACCGTATTTAATTATTATCAAAATCAACTAACTGGGGAATTGGCAGGTGATAGAATTAATCAATTAATACAACTGGGTTTGTTTGAATGGGATTGGGGGACGGTGTTGTGCACATGCTAACCGTCTGCCTCAGCAATCAATAGTCCGGATCGCTCGGTGTCGTGCGTAATCTCACCGTCTCGACAATCCTGACCATTGATTGCTGAGACGGACAGTGGATCTGAATGTGCACAGCACCATCCCCAGTATGTTTGAATGTTAGGATGTGAACATATATAACTCATTAGTTTGATTAGGATGGATACATAATATTATATATGGGAACTCGAGACTATGACCTCTGTTTAACTAACTCAATTTTTAATTACTTGAGTATAGTAGTAGTGGGAGATACTAAATTAATTATGTGACAAATAATATGTCAAATGGAATCCATCTTTCCCTCCAAAAAATACATCCAGAAAAATGGATTTGAGGGCTGGCATTTTGTAATTCAGATTCAGATTCGTACGTCCATCACTCGCAAACCAAACATTGGATTTGACAAGCTATCCGACGCGATGTACAACAAAAAAAGTCTAGAAACACAATCTTGAAATACAATTCCGAACACAACTGTACTCAAAACCGTTGAATGAATGTAGGACGATGAGCATTCAACTGCTCTGAACACAATTATATTCGAAGTTGTATTTTAAAGTTGTCTGTGTCATTACTCGATATTTTAATTTTTTTTGCCAAAATTTAGAAGGTTTACTGCCAGAAAATATCATAACATCAGGGGCTACTATCCTCAGAAAGAGGATTAGAAGCAATGGATAGAAATCTCACACACAGATATTACTCCCACACGCAGTACTCTTGGCTACATCAAGATCCACAGAGATACTAGCACATCTCACAAAACCGCTCACCAACAACCATACCCAATAACCACAAAGTAAAACACCCGCAAGAGGGTGAGGAAGACTATCGAAGGGGAGAAAGACCCAAGTGCAAAAAAAAAAACCCTAAAGTAATACACTAAAAAACATAAAATAGAAAACCCTAGCAACTGCAATCGTCGCCCCTCCTCGTGCCCGGCAACCTCATCCCGACAGCCTCCACCGCGAATATCAGAGCAGATCCACAACAATCGAACCGAACCGAGAGCAAACGAGTCAATCAGACCGCCACCCCTCATCATGGGGTGATAATAAACGGGTGTCGAAATGGAGATGTCCGCATTTTAACTAAAATGAGGATCCCCTCATGGGAAACAAACTTATATATATACACACACACACACACACCCCAAACAAGTGTACCGGCGTAGACGTATTGTACTCAAATAAATCAAACTCTGTAACGACCCGTGTCAGCTGACCTGCTAACTCTTAGCCTAAACACGTGACTCAAAAATTTAATCTCAAATTATACAATAGCTGGTCTGATTCACTTATATTATAAACCATTTCCATTTCTATTTTTCTGCCGGTGGGACATCATAAACTCCACATCCATTTCAGGGCTGCCACTTGCTACATCATGGTTAAAGGCAATACCTCACTTTCATTTTCTTTTTTATCATTGTTTTTAATATATAACTCACGATATTCGGGTCTGTTTATGTGCACCTTGACTGCACATCTTGACTAACCTAACTATCTACTAATGATGACCCACACTTTATGGTCAAAATCATGCATGAATTGGCCGCACAAGAATTTCCTTTCTTTCTTCCTTTTGTGGATAACCGGATGAATAGATCAGTTTATGCGCACTTCGACTAATTCAATTCTAAGGCCATGAAATTAACGACCAGACAAATCCTTATGACCTAGGCCTTAGATCAACAGACCAACCCTTTCGAAATTCTTCATTTATCTTTCTTTGGTTGAAAAGTCCTTAAAGTCTGCCTATGGCCAAAATATATTAATTTGGATGCAAGAAAATGAAAGCCTAGAATTATATGGGCTAAAATCTGAAGGATAAAATCTAAATTGTCATATTTCTTTCTGTAATCTTTTCCAATTATTCGTGGGTTTTTTTTTCTCATTTTCGGATTGGTGGCTTGCATATGATTGGATTGGGTTTCCCCTCTTAATGATGTTTGCCCTTTCCTTCGTGATGTACCCATTATCGAGTTTCTAATAAAAAAAATTGTCTATCCAAAAAAAAGAATTATATGGGCTATAAAAGGGGAACCCCGGCCCTAAAGGCCCCTATGCTCAGAAAAAATGGCTCTAAGTAGCCTTTTACTAGTTTGGAAATTCCTTTTGATCCTTTCCCTTCTCTGGGCTTTTGAAGTGGCTGCAAGGGAACTGACTTGAGAGTTTGAACGCTGGCGTTGCTCGCAGTGGCGGACCCAGAAATTCATGGCACTGGGGTCAAATTTTACACTCCCTCCGTCCCACTTTGTTGTGCTCGACCCATGTTGTTACCGCTAAAAACTAACCCATTAGAATTTCAATCCGTTTCAATGGGTGGGAAGATTTTATTTTTCTGATTATTTAATTTTAAAGGGTCATAATTAAATTTTAACTGTAGGATTCTCGTTAATTAGTCCTAAGAGATATTTGATTATACGATTTTCTTAGGATTAATCAATGAGAGCCCTATAGTCAAAATTTAATTATGACCATTTAGGATAAAATGATCAGAAAACTAAAATCTTTCTATCAGTTCAAACGAATTGAAATTTGGAACACCAAATTTTTTAACCATATTTTTTAATATATAAACTACAGGTTGAAAAATTAAGTGTTCCAAATTTCAATCCGTTTGAATGGGTGAGAAGATTTTATTTTTCTGATCATTTAATTCTAAAGGGTCATAATTAAATTTTGACTTTAAGACTCTCGTTGGTTAGTCCTAAAAGATATTTGATTCTATGATTTTCTTAGGGCTAATCAATGAGAGCTCTATAGTCAAAATTTAATTATGACTCTTTAGAATTAAATGATAAATAAAATAAAATCTTCTCATCCATCCAAACGGATTGTAATTTGGAACACTTGATTTTTGAGAGAAAGCTGTGTCCGGAGAGAGAAAAATCGTGTGTCAATGAGACGATTTTTTATTGGTGGGAGGCACCACCTGGCTAAGTCCACGTGTTGCCCTTGGGGCAACGAATATGGTGAGGGCAAGAATTGAATTATTGTAGTACTTGGGGGCAAATTTACTAAAATATCCCAAATATGTATAACCATCGTGAGATAATTTGGAGGGCAACGGGGTCACGTGACCACCCTTGCCCTCACATGCTTCCGCCCCTGGTTGCTCGTGAGTCTGCCTCTTTTATTAGTTACTACTAGGTGTTTCGAATGATGTTCTAGTTGAAGGCAGAATAAAAGTTTGAAGTTTTTTTTTTAAAAAAATATTTTACGTCGAAACAAACAGAGTCATAATACTTATACATGTTATACTATGGATATTATATTTGTTGCATCATAGGACCGGCCTCTATGAACAACAATACTATTGTGGATTCTATCTTGGTTGCCTGAAACTTAATTAATTACTAGCATCAAACAATGACAATTTCCATCTCAATGAAAATGCTAAAGTAATCCCAGTTAGCTTTAGTTAGCTTTTATTAAGATTGGAAAATGAATTGAAAAATGTGTAAAAATGAAGTAAAAAAAATATATTGAAATTTGTGTCTGTTATTATTTTATTTGGCTTGACTTAATCTAAGCCATAACACCTTCATTCCTTAAATGAGTGTATCATCCACTGGGTCCAAAAGTTCTCTTACAAACCCAAGTCTTGAAAGTGAAATGGAAAATTGATTTCCGGGTTCTACTTTTGTACCCAGGCGGTACCCAGGCGCTCCACAGGGTAGATTGGTGCAATGTGATGTGTTTTTTTGTGAAGAAAGGGAAGGATATGGATAATTTGGATGCCCTGGAGCAGATGAAAATGGGTGGGATTAAGCCGAATTTAGTCGCTTACACTTTGGTTATAGCCGCTGAAGGTAGATTCAAAAGGGTAGACCAACTGCTTGATGAAATGGTTGTGTTGGGCTTGGTTCCAGATATCCATATGTACAATGTGTATATAAATTGGTTGTGCAAATAGAACAAGGGAGTTGATCTGCTATCTACAACACATGCTTCCAATTTGTGGAATTTCTGCAGTTGACTGGTTCACAAGGAGGATGACTAATCATGAGAACAATTTGGAGAAGTTGCCAAAATTCATCGATATCAACCGGCATATGGAGCCAAAAAATCATGCTACACGGCACTATGTGCGACCAGATTAGAACAGGAGCAGTAAACGAAAAATAAAACTCACAAATGCCGACACCAAAGAACACAAAGTAGATCGAGTCAAGCAATGAATCATTGTGTCCTTAACAAAGATTTCGGCCTCGCCAAGGTGCTGCCGATTCTGGACGTCTGCTTCCCAAAATGCACAATTCCTCTTTATAGAGATGGACGGTGGGTATCATGAGAACCATTTGCAATGACTGCACATGATCCAAGTAGGTGACAACTTTAGAATCGTCCATGATAAATTTATATGTATTGCTATAAGGAAAGTGCATATTTGGATATAATGCATTGAAATCTATATATACGAAAGGGGTTTCTTGGGTTTCTGCAAAACATCATGTAGAAGCTAGAAAAAGAGAGAGGAGAGATTGAGGGTTGGAATTCACCTAATGACTACTCTATTCCGTTACTCTTTTAAGTTGTATGCTTTGGATCTCATCAGCATATAGTAGCATAAAAAACAATCACGTGCATCGCATGTGCTCTTTTACTAGTCAAGTCTAAATAGGCGAGCAACAAACTCAAGGAGCAAGAGAGCGAAAATCAACATATCATGGTGTTGAAAATGGCCTTGAATCTTGATCTCCTTACTATGGTCATCCAATTCTCATCCAGAGAAAAGAGAGCAAGTATTAGCTGCTACTATTTACTACGAGCAAAGGTTTAAGCTACATACACAGAAAGCCGAAATTCAGGGCACGTTTAGATAGCTAAATGCATGTGTTTCGATGATAAGATAAAATTCCACAACACTAGGAAATCTAATAACTGAACTATTGCACTATAGTTTATTAACAACCACAATGCCGAAACGAGAAAAATCCAATCGTAAATCATACATTTAAAAAGACCTTTCCAACTTACTAGAGATGAGCAGATGGTGATGTACTGCTTAAAGTACGCAACCACTACAAAATGACACATAATGCAATCCAATGTTGAGCTTCAAATTCCATGTCTCTCACGGTAAAAGAACTCACACTTGTCGGGTTTGAAATTACAAGAATTCGATTCCCCAGAGTCAAACCATGAGAAGCAAAACCACAGGGCAACTACATCCATAACATGTCTGGCATTGTCCTGATACCCATATCCCAACTACTTCGCAAGATACAATGTTTCATTATACAACTTCAATAGCTCGGGGGCTTCTTCCATCTTATAGCTCAAAACCTTCTTCCGGAACTGCTTTTCAGATAAATTTAGCCATGTACTCAAGCTGATACCATTAGTCTTGATTAAACCTTGCAACAACAAAGCTTTATAAACTGCACTCCTCGGAACAATCCTCTTCTCCAAGCTTAGTTGTATAATTTTTGGTCGTCTTGCAACCAACGAAGATTCCCAACCCATGTTTTTAACAAGAAAATCCATCACGCGGTTGATCTTATCCTCTGATGCAATCATAAAATGTGGATGCCTCTTAAAAGCAACAAGAATCTCGTCCTGGGTCAAACCCCACTTCTTGTAAACTTCTACCTTCTTCTCCCATGTAGATTTACTCATCCCTCTTAACACACAAACGGCTGACATAAACTCCAATAGCGAAGGATTAAAACCCATCCTGTTAACTTCATCCACACAAAACCTAAACCGATTGCTGCTTACAGAGAATGCTCTAGGTCGTTTCGTCAAAAAAAGCCCAATATTGGCATTGGGAACACCTACTTCTCGCAGAATTTCAATATTTGGTATAACACGACTTTGATAATCAAAAAAACGAAACCAAGCACAATGTCTAATAAAAGAAAGCGCTTTCTCTTCAGATTGAAAAAAATTACCAAAGAAACTAAAGCATGGAATAATTGAGTTTTCCAAGCTTAGTTTCAAGAAGAATTGTGACATAGACGTTAATCTGGCAATCTCTGTTATCGAAAGGCCCTTAGATTTGAGAAACTCAAGCTTGGGCAAAAGGGACTTTTGGGGATCACGTATTATCACAGGAGGGTAATTTCTAATGGCACTGGAGATCTGGGTTTGGGTGAATCCATGGTTCCTGAAGAATGCCAAGACTGAGTCAGGCTTATCTGGAGTCTCAAATTTGACATAACTAGATGCTGAGAGAGCTTTTTCTAGAGACAACCCACACGAGTTTATGAGGTATGTGACCGTGAACGAGTGCTGATTTGAAGATTTATCCATGGGTTTGAGGGATGTGGAAAAAGGGTGGGTTTGATGATGGCAATAGAAAACATAGGTTGGAGAAGCTTTAGCAGCAGATATTCCATGGCGTGATTTGCAGAAAAACTTCAACATTTGATGAGATTTCAGTATTTCACGCAGAGTGGAGTGGAGGAACTAAAACTTACCTTCACTACAGAGGAGATTTCCCCAAGCTTGGAACTTTGTAACCCTCTTTACTTCATGAACCGTAAACCCTCTCTGTCTCTGGGCTAGTGAAGCTCGACCCATTTCATATGTAGCAAAGATTTCCAGCTAAATTGCGCACTCAATAATTTTGGGCAACAGAGAAGGAACTCACCTGTTTTCAAGAAGAGACAATCAAAAAATTGGGGGTTTATCCCGATAACCCTCTTTCTTCCAGGAAAACCCTGAAACCCTGGATTGGGAGTTACTCTAGTGTGGCAGCCGCACTAGTGGATCCGACCGTCCATCTCGATATAAAGGGCTCGAATTTAATACGAGTTCCTACAAATTCGAGCCGTTCATTGCCAAGATGGACGGCCAGATCAGCGCACTACACGTATAGTGCGGGGGTGCACTATAGCATCTAAAACCTTCTCTTTGACCTAAACTAAACCACCTTTAACGATGGTTTTTGCGAGTAATTTTTTTTTTCCCGACGATAGATAGACTGCTAAAGGGCTTTGTTCGTGAATATATCATCCATAAGGACTCGAACTTAGGACCCTTTCACTTAATAGAAAGAGTGAGGAACCAATCACACGAGGCAATGTTTCATTTTGTGAGATGAAAACACTCGATTTGTGATTCGAAGCGCGTTTGAGCGCAGCCATTTTTTTTGCAATTTTTGTGCACTCAATGGACTAATGGACTAGCTGGAACATTCTCTATGTTGAGACAAAAATTGAGATGGCTCATAACCAAATTGGCTGGGTGGAATGATGGGGCATTGTGTTTTCATGAAAAATTGAGCAAATAATTCCGCTTCATAAGAATTGAACTATGGGTCCGATTGATTGTTTGAATTTGGGAGATGGTAAGGTTGCATTTGCAAAGAAGTAATGAAGCACATTCATTGACATTTGATTGTTTAAATTTGGAGATGGTAGCTAGGTACCATTTGCAAACAAGTGATGAAGCGCATTAATTGACAGTATACAATTGGAAAACTTCTGGTTGATGTAGAGTATGGAAAACGGGTGAATTTGCTATGAGAAGGAAAACGGGTGAATTTGCTATGAGAAGATATGGGCTTTTGAGTGGCAGTGCTGAATCTGCTGATGGTGAAGGGAGCAATATCGGGTCCAACAGAAGGAACTGTGGTGAAGTGTGTGGTCGCTACCTTGTCAAGGTAAGATTCGCCACTTTGTCTGGAAATGCTTTCATGATATTCTTCCTGTTAAAGATGTGCTAGTCAGGAGACATCTTGCGAATGATGTGTTGTGCCCTCTGTGCAAGGAGGATAGAGAATCAGTTCTTCATTTGTTTGTAAGGTGTCCCTTTGCGCAAGTGGTGTGGAGGTTGTTCCCGTCAGGGGTGAACATGTCAACTGTCTTAGTGGAGGATATTATGTCTTGGTGGGGTAATATGCTGGAAAGATGGAAAAACATGAAAGAGAATAAAGAGGTTTGGGCTGCTGTAGGTTCAATTATGTGGAAAATCTAGATGTGCAGAAACGATTTGGTTTCAATGGCAAATCGTGGTGACCGGACATGGCGTGTACGCAAGCAATTTTAGAAGCAAGTGAATTTCTAGCAGCTAACGAGCCTGTGCGAAGCAAGCCAGGCACATGTGGGTGGTAATCTGCATGGATGGGAAAAGCCAGCTTTTGGGTGGGTGAAGCTGAATTTTGATGGGGGTCTTGACAGCCATACCAAAGTGAGTGGATTGCCTGGGGATTGTGGCTAGGGAGCATGACTTACTTTGGAGAAGAAGCTGATGCAAAATCACACTGAATGATGACAATTCAGAATATTTTGCTAACAAAATGCAACCATGAATGATGAATTTGTTACTAAGGTACGGAATTTTGGAAGGATTGAGAATCTCAAGTCGATGTTTTCAAGATCACAATTCAGCTAAAAACTAGAATCAGGTAAAAACAAATACATCCTCGAGTGAAATCACCTCCACATGCTATCATGAATCGATTTCCAAATTGAAACCAATCTTCGAAGTAGAAGCTGAAACCAATCTTCAAAGTACTCTAGAAAAATGTGAGACTGGAATTTTTATATCACCCCTCTTTCAAACAATCATCGACAATGTATACAGTTCTGTAAGTCACTGGGTCATTGGCTATGATACATGATGAAGTCTTAAAGGATACACCAACGACCTTTGATAAGGCGAGACAACATAGGAGATGCTTAAGGATTTCGGTTGTATTATTCATATTAATTTGACACCACTAATAGTAGGAAAATAGCCCCAGAGACAACTAAAATAACAACATTTTAGTTTGCACCACTGCCCAAAAATCCTGACTCTAACCCTAATTACAAGACCGAAAGAGAGAATGAGAGAGAGAAACATTCAACTAACTAACTAAGCATGGGCAGCTCATCAACACCCTCTCTAACAGATTTAACCAACTCTGGACTCTCACTGCTAGCTCCAGCGTTCATCTCAAACACCTGAGATGCATCGTACATGGTAGGCCTAGAACGTGGTTCGACGCGCAAGCACCAGACTGCTAGATTCAAAATGGAATCCAATTCGTCTTGTAGCTTCTGACTATTAGGAGGCGGAAGACGAGGATCCAAGACATCTGCCAATTGTATGCGTTCGTTTTCCACAGATGAGTATAGGTTTGAACTGAGTTCTCCCGGATGCGATCCCATCAAAATCTCGAGTGTCAAAACACCAAAGCTGTACACGTCGCATTTCTCTGTCACTGCCATTGTGTACGACAATTCTGGCCATGCCAAGGGAAAAAAAAAACACACCAAGAATGTCACATGTTAGTTCTCACTCACGAATCAAACTAAGCCAAGCAAATAAAGGATGGCCTTTCGAGCACTAACTAAAGTTACCTGGAGCAATGTATCCGAATGTGCCTGCAACCGCGGTCCAATTTGAAGAATCGGGCTTCAAAAACCTTGCCGTGCCAAAATCTGAGACATGAGCCTCCATTTCCGAGTCCAACAGAACATTCTTGCTCGATATATCCCGATGAATTATGGGAGGCATGCAGTTGTGATGCAAGTAAGATAGAGCGTGAGCCACCCCTTTCACTACGTTCACTCTCTTACTCCAGCCCAACTCCTTGGCGTCTTTCTCTCTCCTCAAAACATCCGCCAAGCTTCCTCTCTCCATGTACTCGCAAACCAGAAAAGTGTGCTTTTCGTGGTAGCAGAAGCCATAGAGTTTCACGATGTTCCGGTGCCTTATTTCCATCAGCGTTGCTACCTCATTTGCGAAATTCTTGATCTCCCCAATCTCTGAACCTTCATTCATGAATAGCTTTTTAACTGCTACTACCTGTTGAGGATTTACACAGAATATAAGATAGTTATCAATTGAAAGGATAGATAGATAAAATTTATTAGAAACTTCCAAAAGTACCTGCCCACTTGGTAAGTTAACTTTGTAGACTCTGGCCGATCCTCCCTGTCCAATGCAGTATGCATCGTCAAAATTGTCTGTAGCGCGGACGATATCTCCATACACAATTCTTCCACCGAAATTCCGGATCAAAAAGATGTTTTCTCCCTTTACCACATCTTTCTGGCTTTTCCGGTTACTTCGATGAAGCGCGATAGCCCCAACAAGCAGAAGCAAGAGAAACAACGAGCCTAACGAGGCAGAAACTGCGATAATGATCAACCGCGAGTTTCCTTTATTTTCCTTACCTCCACCCCCAGACACTGAGTTGTCACATGGTGTCAAACCTTGGTTTGGATAACCGCATAGGTTCTTGTTATGAGAAAACGCTTCGGGCGGAGACTTATTGAAAACCCTGGAGTCAGGCAGAGGACCCTCCAATTCATTGAAGGACAAATCGATCGTTGACAAGCTGAGCATTCCACTAAATGAATCCGGTATAGAACCGGAGAGAGAGTTGTGGGAGAGGTTTAAAGCTTCTAGGCTAATCAGATCCCCAAGTTGAGGCGAAATCTCTCCAGTGAGAGAGTTGTTACTAAGATCAAGCAGAATTTGTAAAGTTCTAAGATTACCAATCTGATATGGAATGCTCCCATTCAAGTGGTTTGTACTCAAACTTAGAAAGATTAATCTTGAGATGTCTCCAATTTGATATGGAATAGGTCCGCTTAGCATGTTCATTGAGAGATCAAGAAAAGCCAAATTGGACAGTCCCCCGATTTCGAATGGTATTTGACCAAAAATGTTGTTGTCACGCAAGTTTAACAACGATAATTTCGACAGTTGTCCAACTTGTGCAGGAATTTCGCCGTAAATCTTGTTGGAGGAAAGGTCCAGCTCTACTAATTGGTTCAATTGGGAAATTTCGACTGGGATTTCACCTTCTATAGAATTCCCGGCCAAATTCAGCTGCGTCAAGTCACTGCATTCTCCCCATTTGGGTGAAATTTTCCCTTGTAAATTGTTGTGGCTCAAATCGATGTAATTGAGATTTGGGTACACTCCAAAATCTTGATCAAGATTTCCGGTCAGTTGGTTATATTCAAGCCGGACTCTGTACAAGGATGTGCAGTTTTTTAGGCTTACCGGAATTGGACCGGTGAAATTATTGTACCCAGCGCTGAATCTTTCTAGCTTTCCACCTCGACACACTTGTGGAGGTAATTGACCACTCAAGTTGTTAGAAAGTAAATGAAAACTTACCAGTGATGAAAGATTTCCGATTTCTTCCGGTACTGAACCGGATAAGTAGTTTGAAAACAAGCTCAAATCGGTTAACTTGGTCAACTTGCCGAAACTCTTAGGAATCTGGCCAGTTAATCGGTTTCGGTTAAGATACAGGAAAGTTATCTTACTCAAATTACCCAAAGATTGAGGAATTGGGCCAGAAAATCTGTTACCATTTAAAGCCAAGATTGTCAAATCTTCCAAATTACCTATCTCTGGCGGGAGGGGACCACTGAGCGAAGTATTTTGGAAGAGTAGCCTTTGAACGCTAAGCAGGCCGGTTTTAGCCTGACTTGACCTACGGTCAGGAAATAACCGTGGGTCAAGCTGCCCTGTTATGGGGTTTCTCCCAAAATCCAGCTCGACAACCTTGGTGAGATTCGCGACAGAGAGAGGGATTGTGCCCGAGAAAGAGTTGTCGGAGAGATCAAGATACACGAGGTTCGATAGTAGACCGATGTTGGTGGGTATGGTACCGGTGAGTTGATTGAATTTGAGGTCGAGTCGGAGGAGGAGAGGGAAATATGAGAAGTTTAAATGATCAAGAGTACCTTGTAATCCTGTGTCGGAAAGGTTCAGCCCGTTTACATTTCCTGCAGTGTTGCATGAAATTCCACGCCACTTGCATGGGCTTGAAGCTGAAGAGTTACCATTTGATTGGTTGAAAATCCATGAGCTTACAATTATTTGGTTGTGTAGGCTTTGTTTCCACCGGAGAAGCGCTTCGACTTCGGGATTTTGTGGTGGTTGAGCGGTGGAGGGAGGTGGGAAAGCCACCAAAACGGCTGAGAGAGCTAGAGCAAGGTAGTTGAATAGGTTTGGCATTTGTGAAAAGGTCTGTTTTGGTGGTTTGATTTTCTGGGTGCACCTTATTTATTTCCTCTTTCATGTGGAAAGAAAGGGACACAGTGAGGGACCAAAAAAAAGACTTGTGATGGTCTTGATTTTGACTTGTGATGGTCTTGATTTTCGCTCTCTTGGGAATTTTGGGGTTCTTACGGGCCGGATCAATTCTGTCAGCATCTACCCATCCAAGCCCACCACTTGTCAAATCTATTCCACATAAACCCTGTTTTAAGTGAACTATCAAAAACACTCCGCCTTAGCGTTAACGGGTTCAGATAACAGGTCCTCATCGTCAATAGGAAAGAGAGAAGTCTCTTTCTCAACCCTCCTCCGACCCACCACCACCACCAAGACCCACCGCACCACCTCTCACCTCTGTCTCCCACCGACCCATCACCACAACACCGCCTCTCCTCTCCACCAGCAAAATGTACTCCAGGAATAAACGAGCCCTAGATCGTAGAACGCCACAATCGATGGATCCAGCGCCGCCCGCCGCATTTCCGCCACCCTCTCGCGGCTCCAACTAGATGATGGAAACAGAGAAGACGGGCGTACTCTTCGGAGCTTCTTCTGGATTTCAACCATGGAGGTCGAATCACCCTATAATTTGCCCTTACCGGATGCATTTCTCGATTTTCTCAACGAGAATGGGCTGGACCCCTCGATTTATAAATACTGATCCCACCCCTCAATATATAAGGTACACATGTATTTGAAAACTGAAACTTTTGTATGAGTCTCAACGAGTTACTTTGTGCTGCTCAATTGGGTAATTGAGATTAGATAGAAAGAGGCTTTAATGTGGGTGTGCTATTTTGTTGTTGAAATTTGTTCCAGTGGAAGGCTGTTGAAAGGTGTTCCATGAAGAAAAGAAAGAATTCACACCCGTGCTTTTATTTTTTTGGGTAGTGTGAATTCTTGTGGGTGTATTCTTGTGAGTGTAAATTTTGCAATGGTTGTGAATTCTGAGGTGTGAATTCACAAATCAAAGAATTCACACTAAGAACCCCACGGAGTTCTCATCAAAAATTCCGGAGGAGGTGTGAATTTTATTTTTTCCGAAAGTGGAAATTTTTCATTTAGGTGTGAATTCTTCATTTGGTTACTCATTAATTTTTAAAACCTTATTTTTTACGTCTTTAGAGGCGTGAATTGTGTAATCGGCCAAGATGGGGTGTGGATTCCCAAGATGGGGTGAATTCTGGGGTGTGAATTTTTTGAAGTGTGATTTTTTTGGGTGTGATTGTTGGGGTGTAAATTCTAGGGGTGTGAATTTTTGGGGGTGTAAAGTGCTTAAACTCTAAGAGTACCCTATAAAAGTATCTAAACCCCCAAGTGTGAATTGTTAAATTGTGAGTGTGAATTCTGTCTTTTTCAAAAGTGTGAATTCTTTAAATTTGTTAAATTGTGAGTGTGAATTCTGTCTTTTCACACATCACAACTCAATCCCCAAAATATAGAATTCATACGCCGAAATAAGAGAATTCACACTCTCCAAAATAAAAGAATTCACACCTCTAAATGCAAAATTCACACATTCTCTACACAATCCACTCCTCAAAATATAGAATTCACACTCCAAAATGAAAGAATTCATTTCCTTCAAAGGCATAATTCACACCCATTAAAATGCAGAATTCACACCTCTCAAACGAGTAATTCACACCCTCAAACATTTTTTTTTTTTCTGCACATAACCCATCTCCGATTCTAAATCTCGGGTTCAGTTTCTGGATAATCTGAGTAAAAACCCACCTTGATTGAATTACGTTATTTTCTTCTTTAATGTAATTGCATTAATCTAGATGTATCTCAATTGGGTACATCCTGGTTTCGTACCTGGGTTTGGGTCGAATTCTACATTTAGGAATTACAGTAATTCGTTTCAGATTTTGTAAGTAGCAAGCTTATTAGGGGTGTGAATCGGGTAATTTGGGAATGTGAATAGTGTAGATGAGATGTAAATTTGAAAGGTATAAAAAAAATATATAAGAAAAAAATTCACACCTCAAAAACTCACATCTCAAGAATTCACACCTCCAATACTTTTGATATAAGAAAATGTGAAGCGGTAATATTCTTAAAATTGCACTGGTAAAAATTCACAACCCAAAGAATTCACACCCCCTAAACTCATGTTTTACACAATTCACACCTCTATACAAAATATCACACCCTAAAAAATAAGAGAATTCACACCCCTCAAGTGCAGAATTCACTCCTGCCAAAATAAAAGAATTCACACCCCTAAATGCAAAATTCACACATCCTCTGCACAACCCACTCCTCAAAATATAGAATTCACACTCCAAAATGAAAGAATTCACTTCCTTCAAAGG
>BPLS01026846.1:0-11363 GCA_019656275.1 Rhododendron kiyosumense
TTGAATTCTCAATACTTCTGTGCACTAAAAATAAAGAAGTTAAAGCTTTGCGCCATATTATTCTACTTTCTAGTAAGTATCATTTATTTATGACATCTTTTAAACGGCATGACATCTTTTAAGGAAAAAATGACTTGTTAAAACAAATCTATTATTAGCATTATTGTTCAAAGATGTAGTAATTTTTGTTTTGCCACCTAAAATTCCGATCAACAACTGGTTTGTATTAACAATTAGTTAACCACAAATCTCGTTCAATGCATGAGGCTACCGCCGCTACAATATCAAAAAGAGCCAAATCGACACAACTTTTTCCTATACAAGCCAAGCCATACATTGACAAGCCAAGCCACACAATCTCGCAGAAAATCTTAAAGCAGTTTCATTAAAAACAAGCCATACATTGCCATCCAAAAGTCAACAGAATTCTCCTCTTGCTTCCATCTTACTTTTTCTTTCACCAAGGTAATCTTCACAATGTTACAATCAAACAATGAAACAGGTTTATCATTTTCCATCTCTTTTTGAATTTCTTACAACCTCCATCCAAAGAGGATCTCATCTGGTTGATCGCTCACCCAGTTTATCAAATCTTGATCTCATGCCATGGCATGGAGTTTTTCTCTTTTAAAGGTTTGTTTCCATTTTTTTCATGCTTCCATGCAAAATGAGGTTAAAACAGGAACTCTAATTCACCTTCTCTATAGCTAAATTTCTTCTTGGTTTCTTGGTTTTCAGATGTGAGGGTCAGATTATTCCAGTTTCTACAGCTATTGAGGAGACATTGTTAGATTAGACAATTAATAGAAGAATGGGCACAAAGATGAAGGGCCTTTTGAAAGGCCTAAGATACATTACCCAAATTTTCGGTTCGCAATCTCAATCTCTTGTTGCATTGACAATTTCCCTGCAGAACAAAACAGGCTGCCACAATGTAAAACCTGTCAGGCCGCAAATTATGTCCCTCTAACAACCTACAACCCGTAGAGGTGAAACCTGTGGCCGACAGGTTTTACGTTGCAGTAGATGAGAAATTTCAATGCAATTGAATGATATCTTTCTTGAGAAATTCTAATACGATTGCCAATTTATCTTGCAGATGAGGAAAAAGAACCGGAAATGCAGATTGGTAATCCAACCGACGTGAAACACGTGGCTCATATAGGATGGGATGGACAATCATCTGCAGATCCACCAAGCTGGGTAATTCTTTTCTTTCCTAATAACATCCCATTTTGTGATACGAAATCGAGAAACTAATTTTCTCTTTATATATCTACAATGGTAAAATGTTGGGGGTTGGACTCCTCTAGTGGTTCAAGAACATTTTGTATGCTGATTTGTGCAGATGGAGGATTTCAAAGCACCCCAAGGATCTGAATCAGTACCATTACCTGTTAATGGGGACTCTAAGGAGGATTCAGAAAACAAAAGGGCTTCTTCTGAAGGTTTGTTACTTCATTTCTTAACTTGCTCATAAAGGGATTCAAACCTTAATTAGGAAGTATTTAGATTCATTTTGTCCAAGTATGACAGGGAACAAACATGTCCTTCTGTATTTACGAGCAGTTGTCTCTCAATGTCGTTAAGATTGAAGGAGGATTCGAAATCATGGGTCTGTCGTCCATGTCTATGTTTAGTTGTGGAAAAATGGTCTCATTCCTGTTTTGCAGGTTCAAGCCGAAGAAGTTCAAGATCACAAAATCCTTCCACCAAGGACACACCTGAGTTGCCAAAATCAACGAGACGCCATTCGTTGGAAGACGGCTCTTCAACAGCACCAGCGTCCCCAAGACGAGAGTCTTCCGCCAGATCAAGGCAATCCAGGAGAAACACATCCGACGGGTCTAAACCGACACGTCAGCCCAAGGGTTTAGTTATTGGGTCAGACTCGCCCTCCCGAGACCTTCCCGACGTACCAAAGAAATCATCACGAAAGAAGGCAAAGGATCCGACGGGTGAAGGATCAACAAGATCATCGCGGTCAAAAGCCCATAATATCCCTCCTGTTGCCTATAAATCTCCATTCTCGGATCCTGGACCAAATACTGAATATGTACCCGGATCAAACAACGGCGAGCTCACTCACTCTTCAAGTTTCAGGCCTCTTGTAAGAGAGGGAGAGAAAGGATGTAATGGGATTTCTTGAAGAATTGGTGCATATGTGTTGTAGATAGAGAACAGACTCGCTTAGCCATTAATTTTCTTGGAATACTATTGTGCAATCCCATGGAAACCCACTGCTTATTGCATCTCAAAGGGGATTGCAGAGTCCTTGATGAATGGTAAGTTCTTTTTGGATGACTCAAAATTTTGCATTTCCTGTAGAAATTCTGTAATAAGAACTTAAGTGCAATGAATAATATATGGAAGCCCTTTCTTTCTCTCTTTCTTTCCCCCCTTCTGGTTTACAAGTCCATTCTGCTACTTTCTTGGACTTGGGCATTATCAGACCACCCACAATCACCGAAGTTGCTTTCCTTTTGATCACGGCTTCACGATTCTGTCTTCTGTTTCCATGTCTGAAAGACAGAAACAACGGGAAATCAAACTTCTCTAGTTGGCTAACGAGATCACCAAACATCAGAAAAATGAGTAACAAGAAGAACCCGAGGTGCAGTTCATCACCAGCTAGCCTTATTGAAGATTGACACCAAAATAGGCTCCATCACTATTTTCATCATACCAATTCAAAATTTTGTTCAACAAAATACCACAGAATTTGCAGGGGACTTGACAAAAAATGAATCAAGGTAAAGGGAAAAAAATTATATGAAAAGATCATTTGACTTCCTCAATTGTACGCCGCTTTGACTGCTTTCTCAGCGGCATCATCCAGATCTTCTGCTGTAATTAACGTCATGCCACTTTCCTGTAATCAGATTTGAGATCAAAACAGCAATCATCGATGGATTTCCTTTTTCATTAGACAACTTTGGAAGACGTAGTGAACATTCTGCCTATAAGATTCGACTGGAGATACAATTTCGAAATTTACCTTCAGAATGCTCTTCCCTTGGTCAACATTGGTGCCTTCAAGACGAACAACTACTGGTACTTTCAATTGAACCTTCATTGCATTGAAAACAAACGCATAGAGAAGTCAGCGCTTGTGCGACAACTAGCATATAGGTCAGAGATCGAACTGCTCTAAGCACAAGCAAAGACTCGAATGACAATGAAATACTACGTAATATTCTAGCATTGGGTGGAAAAGGAAATAGACAATTGAGAGCAGTTAGATCATTTAACTTTTCTATTTCCTTTCTCTTCTTTTACCAAAATACTTGATCCAAATACAGCCTAAGGAATTTATTTTATAACTGAACTAAGGATGAAAATTGAAAAATGAAAATCAGGATATATTGATATAAAGACCCAAAGCCAAAAACTAACAGGGAAGCAGTCAAAAAGATATTGCAATCTCCATCATTATAAATCTGATACAAAACTCACATGTTTAGCAGCATTAACAATTCCACTCGCTATTACATCACATTTCATTATTCCTCCAAATATATTCACCAAAATTGCTTTCACCTTGTCATCAGAAGTCAAAATTTTGAACGCCTCCACAACCTGCATCACATGATTGCAGTGTGGAAGATTGGCGGATGAATTTCTGTTAGCAAGATAGGCAAGCACCCTACAAAAATTACCTGGCCTTCAGACGCATTCCCGCCAACATCAAGAAAATTCGCTGGATTTCCCCCACGCAACTTAATTATATCCATCGTAGCCATTGCCAATCCAGCTCCGTTCACCATGCAACCAATTTCCCCATCCAACCCGATGTAATTCAGATCTGCTTGTGCAGCAGCAACCTATCAGAAGTTGAAGACAATCAGCAAATTTGACATAGCTTAAGAAATATAACCAATCGTATGTTAATTGCCTTTATCCTCAATCCTTCAGCAGATAAAGTTTGATCTCCAAATTAGGGGATCTCAATTCTCCTCTGTTGAGCCTACCCCCCTTAATCTAGCCCTTTGTCACTCTTGACATCTAACTCCTAGAATGTGTGGTTCTGAGTCTGTATCAGTTTAGTGTCTGTCTGTGTCTGGTTTCTAGTGTTTTCCCTTGTGCTCCCTTAGTCACTCTCTTTGTCGGGTCTTTCTAAGAAAATTTTGGATTACCCAAGAAAAATCAATCATGCTGGGAATCCAACAACTCTACCATTACCATTATTGTATGTCCTCTGTTCTATTATTCTTAATTTCAATGCTGATATCCATCATAAGCTTCTCATCTCACCTCGAAATCTTCTTCAGCCAACTAAAAGAAACACCAATGCCATTAACCTCTTTATTTTCTTCTTTTCCATAGGCCAAAATTTGCTCTTCTCTTATATGAATATGACTTCCAAAAAACTATGACCTTTTGCTCTTCCGATATACTTTCTGCATCTTTGAAAAGACAAGCGCTCAACCACATCCCAACCCAAGACTTAAACCCTGCCCTCCCTTTGATGATGGCAGGAGGTGACATTCAAGCCAACGGCTGGTGTTATCTGTCCAAATTTTGTCTTAGGGAAGGTAACCAGAGTATCAGTGCAACCATTTTCACATATCTCAGGAAAAAAAATGTTATCGTCAAACCTCACGAGGATCCTCCTGTGTAGGATCACGAAGAGAAAATATCTCCTTCTGACGGTAAGCAGCATTGTCATCAAAGTTCAGCTTTGCATCAGCAGCTACCAACTGGTTGTCAGAAGTTTCTGCAATTGGATTGATCTGTCCATATGCAAAATGCTCAGCTAAAATATGGGACAAAAACTTTTCAGAAACACAAGACAGTCATCAATTATTAACCCTGAGCAGGGGTCATGAGTCATGACAAAAAGCAGCTAATGCTTACTTCCAGAAGAGTGCAGTCAGTTTCACAGAAAAGTTTGTACAACTTCTTCACTTGTTCCATTGAAGCACTCCTGTCAGCTACCTTGGGAGCCAATCCATCTACAACCACGGCAGCATCTTCATCTGTAATCCCCTTGAAAACATCAATAGGGACCTGGGCAGACAACCAGACAACCATTTATGCAAGGAAATACAATGTTGCAAGGAAACTACTCATGGTCTATGTAAAGTATGCCAGAACCTTTATAATCATGTCAGGGAATTTCTCTGCGAGGTCTTCGATGCTGGTTCCTCCCTTCCGACAAGCAATAATGAGCTGAACAACAGAATAATGCAAAAGCACCTCACACTTGAGAACATCCGTTTCAAGGCAATAGAAAATGTGCAAAACCAAATAAAGAAAACTAAATCAAAAAGAATTTCATCAAAATTGATGTTATACTACTTCATGAACTAGCATTCGGAAAGGACCAAGAAAAATATAAGGCAGGAAGTAGATATTCTTTCTGATTTTTTTTTTTTTTTTTTGGGGTAAGCATTCTTTCTGACTTTATCACAGATGGAAAAGAATTTTTACAGAACAATTACCAATCCATGCTAATTCATAGGAGAATGGAAGAAAATCACAAACTTCTTACACTCCATTCAATTTTTATCAACAACAGGACCACTGAAATCTGAACTTGATAGCTAACAACTAGATACGTTTCAATGTCATTAGAACATAATTTGAAGAGGTAAAGCAGCGCTAATGAAAGCCAGAACCATACAAAATGTCATATGACTAGAAATCAATCGATCAATATCTCTTTCTATACCAACTCGAGTTAACCTTTTCTAACTTCCCTGACAGGGTGGCATGCTTATATATGATACACTGCCAGCCCTAGTATTCGTCCTTGACTCTTCTAAACAGCAAATGCATAGTAAAGTCACACAAAGTAGTCATGTTCCAATTGTTTTGTTGTAACGAGAGGCACGGAGTTTTCCTTCACATGTAAGAAAATCAAATATCAGAGAGAGAGAGAACAGACAGGAAACAAGCTGGTCTTTCCCCAACATAACCCTAAATAGAGAACATAGGCCTCTTATGGAATAATAACTAACCCTTCGCTATATTAAACTCAAAAACCAAAGAAAGTTTGGGGACATACAGGACCAGCTGTTTTACGATCTAGAGTGATAGCAAAGTACATCTCATTGACCAGGGACAGCTTTTGGCACAAGTAAACCTGTGTAGGAGAACATAGAAGTGTTAAGGAACTACTGTCCAGATATCTCCAAACATAAAACATTTAAATTGGTAATGAGGGACAGCAAGTAATAGAGAATTTAACAGACAATCCAGTTTGATTTCTATTCTCATAACACATTCAAATTGTGTTGCAGCTACTCTTTCTCTGTCTACTTCAAATTACAAATTCAAGTAGGTCTTACCATTAAAAGTTGTTTCATGATGCCAGACAATGCTCTTGTCCTACCCTCTAGTAGAACCATAATTTGTGAGACAATGTTCTTAACTGGCAGCCTAGTTACCATGGGGACAAAGAGTTAATTTACGACAGGCATCGGGGCCTTGTATCCCAACCAATGGAGGGTATGGCATGGGGATAGCCGAGGGTATGCCAGAAGGAGCAGAATATGGTTGGTGAAAGTGAAAGTGTGAAACACATACTGTTTCCGCCAATTGCCACCCCAAACAACTATACTTGACATATTACCGATTCATATGCACAAGGCACAACGCAAGTCCAAGAAGATCAATCTTACAGAAACTTCGTCACCTACAACATGAGTCTACTGTCAACATAAGGCGGAGCCAGAATCTTGGATAGTGCGGTTAAAAACCTAAAATCGTATAATGCTCAAGTGAGGGGCCATAGGGCTTTAGGCAAATTAGGTATTCTAATGCGGTCAAAATTGTAAAACAGATGTAAAAGTTCTATAATTTTCGGGTGAGATGTTGGAGTCACTGGACTCAATTAACCCCATCTGTATCTAAATAGCTCTGCCCTTGCATACATAAGAAAACTAACCTTGCTGACAACTTTGCCCTGAGGCCCGGTTTGTTTAGTTACAAGTATCTGTCCAAGCATCTTCCCTGCAAACAATAAAAGCGACTAAACTCGGGAAATATATCGATTTAAAAAGTAAACCTACAAGTATAGAGCACAGTTAGTCGCATTACAAAAGCTTAACCAAACTCTCTTTTGAGAAAAATCTTTTAAATAATCGAACGCATTATATATCCAACAATGTGCACAGGTGATGGGGAAAGAATTACGGCACCTTAAGTAAATTAACAATTTTCAATAGCGGCAAAGGAAATAGACGAAAGAAAACTTCCATACCAGCTATCTCTTCAACCTGATCAGCTTTAACAATGTGGACACCACCCTTAAGACCACTTTTGAATGTTCCCAAGCCTCGACCACCAGCAAGGATCTGACTTTTAACTACCAACTGGATAGGAACCAAAGCGACCATTGCTTATTCATGTTTCTTAGCTTGATTGATAACCGGGAAAGGAAAAGAAAAGCACAAAAGAAGCTTGCACTCAAAACAGTCGTATGAGAAGCGTCTGCATTAGTTTTTCTTCCTGATTAGTAATATATTTCTACTAAAAGGCACCTATATGGTTGCCACCAGCATACTTCAGTTCTAAAGAAGTCAAAACAGAAGGCCTATGTGATTCTACATTCTCAACTGACGAAACGACAATACCAAAGAAATGAAACTCTACCCTTGCACTTAAGTAGGTTCATCTATCCCATCAACAGATTCTCGGCCCCGCTTGCATTAATTTATTGAATCACTTCCCAAATCTGTTCCAACAAATCACTTCTCATACTGCTACTGGTTCATGGATTTTTCCATGTCATCAAGGGAGCAGGGGGGGCGGCACCACAGGAGACAGACGATCTGAATTACTAAGTTTCAACTATATAGTCTCAGAACTTCTATAGTTCCCGACACCGCAAAATTAAAAATCTGCATTCAACTCGGCATAGTAGTGCTACATTGCCAAATTCAGTTGGCCTTTCATACCTCCGTAAAGCCAAAAGAAATAAAAATTGAGACACAGGCATCCTACAGCGTAACAATTACCTCGCTTTCGTTCGGAAACACATCCTGAATTGCCTTTCTAACTTCTGGGACTGAAGAAACCGCTACACCTTTCGGAACATTTACTCCATACTTGCTCATCAACTCGGCTCCCTGAAAATTCACACAACATCACTCAAGCTGCTAAATTTCACCAGGTTCCCCTATCTACATCCCCATCAGAATCCAAACAAATTGATCAAGCTGTGATTTATGTGGTTAGGCTTTCGCTAAATGGAAAGAAAAACATCGGAGAGCGTATAATTAGGTCTTTCTTTCTTTACTTATTTTTGGCAAACAAAAGGAGGACCAGTTCTCGCATCGAAGTCGAAGTAAGTTCTCTAGATTGCAGGTATCTACGGCTGTGTAAAATAAACATTACGAAGGATGACAATAGAAGAGGAACCTGATACTCGTGAATGTTGAGACGGCGGAGCTGCTGCTGCTGCCATTTACCGGCGACGGACAGAGAGCGAGAGACGAGTTTGTTAAGCGATCCTCTCACCATTCTTCTGATCCCTCGGTAAAGATCCAGGTGAAAGGCTCGAGAATGTTTGGATCAAACCCAGAGAGAGAGAGAGAGAGAGAGAGCCGGCGACAGGGTCGACCGTGGCGGGAACGGAAAAGCAGGCCCTAGTTCGTTTCTTCCCTTTTTTTTTAATTACCTTATGAGCCCTATATTTTAACTGCTTTCCAGAATAACCCTTTACTTGTTAAAAATACTCCCTTGTCCCCAAATTATTTTAGATGCAGCAAAAGTATCATGTCCTTTTGAGGGGAGTAATTCTTCGCAGTCAAGAGTAGTTATTCGCAACTTGGAGTAGTTCTTGTTGGCCATAAGTAATTCTTCGCGGCTAAAAATAATTCTTTTGGCCATAAGTAATTTTTTGCAGCCAAAAGCAATTCTTCATGGCCAGGAATAATTCTTTGTGGCCATAAGTAATTTTTTGCGGCCAAAAGTAATTCTTCAAGGCCAGAAATAATTCTTTGCGGTCAGAAGTAATTCTTCGCGGCCATAAGTAACTTCCTCCTCCCCTCTTAGCCCGCCATTGATCCGGACTTTCTCCTCTCCTCCTCCACTCTCCCCCATCATTTTTGAAATTAGGTCTAGGTATTGGTTCTTGCACGAAGACCCTAATAGGTTTGGCTCGGACGGTAATTTCCTGAGATCATCAATGGTAATGATGAAGGCATCTAAAGGTAGATCCAGAGGCAATCCTCCGACGAGAGTATGATTCGGTGGTGATCCTTCGTCCACCCACCTCTATGAACGAAGTATTGGATCCGACGTCAGTAACTGAGCAAGCTTTTCTTGTTTTTGGTTTTGTTGTATTTTGCTTTGTTATTTTGATGTACTTTGCTTTTCATATTAATATAACTTGGATGGTCTTTTGCCAAAAAAAAAATAAAAAAACTTGAATGATATTTTGAGCAACTTAACGGATGATTGCAACACACTGCGAGGATCGCTTTGGGTATTTTCGTTACATTATTCGATGTAATCAAAGCGATTCCAAAGCATACTGCTAATCTACCTAATAAAACATAATGGTGTGGGGACCACACAAATAAAAATTAAAATAAAGTCTAAGATTCATTTGATCTAAGGGCTTATGTGTGTTCTCCAATTCTCTTAAAAAAACACCCACACTTTTATAAATATATTACAAAAATGCCATCGATTTTTTTTTATCCACTATTCAACTTCTAGCGTGCCTACGGCACTACCAAGATGCGTAGTGCCGTAGGCACGGACAAGCACCAGTATAGATATATTTCGAAACTACAGTATAATTGTAGGAGCATCATAGCTTAATCTGTTTTGAAAGTTCACTAAGGTCTTTACTATTTTTTTTTCTTTTTTACAAGTAAGATAATCCCAATTATATTAAAACGAAAAACAGCTTATAGTACTGCTTATGATGACATTAAATATTTTGCTATGCAACCACCAAGACTTTTTTTCGTTAAACATCATACCAACTCATTGAATTCATGCATGACCTTATTTGTGCATGAATCCACCACATTGCGTAATTCACACTACTTGATTACACAATTATACCAACTGAATCGCTCAAATAAATACGCCTTTTGAATTCATTTGCATGCTTGATTTCTCAACCAATTCGCACCTATGGAATCGTGACAACTCTTGAAATAGTGGAGATCTTACAAACATGGGTCCTATATCCTTTAAATCCACATAGTACAAAACTATATCCATCCAATATCCATTTTAGGGTTAATTTTTCAGTGGCTCTAAATCTCCCAACAGTATCGGGAATCTGTTTTTATTCAATCCCTACAACATGTGACGAATTAGACTAATAGTAGTAATGTCACTACCACCTTCACATGCTTCATCAACTTATACCACACGATTATAGTCATTGTAGGAAATTAAAAGGGGGTTTATGACAAGTTGACTATTGGTGCTTAACAATGCGGACAGACATATGTTCATTGATTCGGACATAAATGCATCTGGACTCGTCCGATGTACGTATATTTTATAAGAAAAAATGTGATAAGCCTATACATATCGGACGATTTCAAAATATCTTTATCCAGATATATACTATATGAACTTCTATGTTCGTAACACTTTTGAATTAGCAATGACTGGTTGATAGCCATCTTCGCTTGACTGTCTTATAATGATCAACCCCTAGCTCTTTTTATGTAGGAGAAAAAGAGAAGTGTCGTAACAAAAGAACATAGAACCCTAGGCTCATTTGGAAGCAGTATTGTGAAGGGGTATAACTTATCCCCTTTGTAATACGGTGGGCCCTTCTTTATCCCCTGGTTTGAGAATAGGGGTGTAAATGAGCCGAGTCGAGTCGAGCTTCGGCGAGCTTGAGCTCAGCTCATTTGCTTAACAAGCAAAAAATTCGAGCTCGAGCCTTAACGAGTTGAACTTAGTCATTTATTAAACGAGTATCTTTAATCGAGTCAAATCTCCCTTAACGAGCCTAACTTTTGTCGAACGAGCCGAGCTCCACTCAGCTCATTTAGTAAACGAGCCGAGTTTTAACGAGCCGAGCCGAGCTTGCGAGCTACTTGGTTCATTTACAGCCCTATTTGAAAACCAAAAAACCAAGGCTTCTTTGTTTATCCCCTTTTCTGTAAGACCGGTCAATACTCCCTACGGAGGGATTATTTATAGGTGAGTTTTGGGGTGTTATTAGTTAATACCCTCGGATAAAGCTAAAATAATACTCCCTCCGTCCCCATTTGTTTGTCCATTTTCGACATACGTGCCTTTTAAAAAATTGTCTATATCTCACAATCTATAATGTTTTACATAATTTTGAAAATATCATATTTTAGATCTAATTGAGATCTATCAAATAAGATCCATATTGCATATAAAAAATATTATAAATTGAAACATATAGA
>BPLS01026847.1:0-25970 GCA_019656275.1 Rhododendron kiyosumense
TATCTATCGTTTACTCTCCTCCCCAGAAGTCCTCTCTCTCTCTCTCTCTCTCACACACACACACATCTACGAGTAAAATAAGATTACAAGCAGAGCATATGTGTTTCGTTCATGAAATCAAAGAGGTAAATTGAGAGAGAAGAGAGGTCGAGGGAGTGAGATGAAACCTGATTATAGAATCTTATAATAACAAGAAGAAAACATATGATTAAGGTAGAAGTTTATGTACTGAAAAGTAATTTTGAATTATCAACCACCAGAAAACCAAAATGATTTCACATGGAGAATGTTTTCCAAGAGTAAAATATTTTACATTGAAACAAATAGAGCCTAATATCATAATTCTCAATTATAAAAGGTGACAATGTGGGATAAACAAATGTTGTAGCTCAATCACACGGCCAAATTACCGAGCCTACCACAATGTTATCGCCTTTTGGTCAAGATTGTGATGTTTCGTGAAGATTTGGTGGGTGGAAAGATTTTTATTTTTTATTTTTTTTTGAACGGCAAAAAATATGTATTATTGCTGGGCGGAAAAGTAGTGTAATAGAAGGTGGATTAAAGGCAGGCCAGGGCGGCTAGAGAATTACAGTCTACCGATGACAAACATATATGAATTTTTTTGTGTATATAAAACATATCTATATACTATATTTATTTTGATTGAAAACTTATCAGGGCATAGTTTATTTTGTGTTATGGATCCATATGATCTATACTTATTTACAAATGTAAGTGACTTTTCATTGATGATGTAATTATATGAATGATCTAGCGTAGACAATATTAAAAAATAAAGTTGAATTATGTGCATATATACGAAACTTTAGTGCATTTCTTGAACCCTCTAAAGACTAGTGCAGCCGCGCGCCCCTAACCAAAATGTGGTTTGGAAAGCTCTCAAAGCTTAGTTTCTCTAAAATGAGATATTGGACGCAAAGACGGAGCTAGAAAATTTGATGATAATTTTTTGTTCAATGTAAACGTAAATTTTTAAAAATTGTAGGGGGACGACAGCCCCTATTAACTCTCATCTGACTCAATCCTTGATTGGACCGTTTTATGTGACTGCTATTACGATCGTGCATGAAACAAGAGAATGTTTGCACATGCACGTACCACGGGGCGGCATAACTAGCACAAGGGCTCCACAAACCGACCAAATGGTTTGCTAGAAAATGATCTCCCATGAAATGACCAGTGTAGCAAGGCCAATGGTTCACCTCTCTTCAACAATTTCACAGACATTGAATTGAGTGATATTTGGCGGATCAAAAAAAAATTGAGTGATATTTGACATGCTAGATTTCGGGTTGGTGCTGTGCAGTGAGGTTCACACGCACAGCCGAGCCGTCGAATCGTGCATCCGACGGCTCGGATCTCATCTCGGCAACTAACGATCGAGAACCTTTCATTACCGAGATGAGATCTAAGCCGTCGAATGCATGATCCGATAGCTCGGAAGTACTACGCACAATATTGCACAACACCATCCCCCAATTTGCAAAACAGATGCTAGAAATTTCAACCAATTGGACCTCTAAAAGTTTTAAAAATAAATGAATTAACATTCACAAATGGAAACCAAAGAAGAAGGGAAAATGATGATCCAGGACATATTTTGATAATTAATACCCGCCAATGACATACTGAGAACATTTGTTAATGAGCAAAATGTTCTTAATAAGTATTAATTATTAAAATACGTCATTGGCCAACATTTTCCCGAAGAAGAATCTACGGGCCTATGGCACACTCCACTTCATTCCCAACATCATAAAAGTAAAAAATATTTTTACCACTGCTACTCACAAAACGTAATTTTTTCCGTCTTTTTGTTTTCTGTTTTTTTTGTGTTCTTTTGATTCAAGACGGGAACCATTCTGGACAACACTAATACTCTCTCTATTCCATTTTGTATGCTTTATATGGGAAACTTAATTAAATTTTTTTTAAGACAGTATAATTGATGCATGTCTTCTAAAATACTCCATTTGATCATTACATTATCAACATTGTCCCTTATTTTGAATAAAATCTCTATTGCCGACAAAAAAAACATTGTCCCTTATTTTCCTATTGTTAAAACTACTTGTAGTTATGGGACTGCAAGTTGGTGCTGTGTAGTGAGGTGCACAGTACCGTGTTGTACACTTTCGAGCCGGTTTGGATTTTATCTTAGCAACCAACAATCGAAAGCCGTTCATTATCAAGATAAGATCCGAACTGTTGGATGCACGATCCGACGGCTCGAAAGTGCGCAGCATGGTGCTGCGCACACCACTGCACAGTACCATCCCCATTCGGTAGTTATGGGGCCCCGGAAATGTGAAAGCAAACACCATCCGTCATTGGTCAATTTCTTGCAAAATTTGCCAAGACAACGTGAGCAAATCCTAGTTTGTTGACTCTTATGACAATGCATGTTAAGTAGGCAGGGGAGCACCCATGTGATTGGGTTGGGTTGGGTAGGGCGTCAAAGAAGGGAGATACTTACAATCTTTGATGCTTCTGTACACTTACTACATCATTTACTGAGTATATATGGAAGGGAGATGACTTTTTTTTCATCCGCAAATTTTTTTTATTAATCAATATTGAAACAAGGTACAACGATTAAAAGGATCCGAAGAAAATGGCATCACAATCAAGAAAAAACTGGCATAGATGACTTAAACGTTCGTCTGAAATGCCTGTCTTGAGTTTGATTGAATCCTAGATTTCTTCCTGAACAGGCTCTATACCTTTACCTTTAAAAAAAAAAAAAAAATTTCCATTTGTAGCCCTTCAATATCTGGCCAGATTACTGCAATAGGTACTGCATCCCACATAATCTTGATCTCTTTATCACCGCTCCTAAACTCGCAACCATGCCATCATTCCAAAGCTGATTTTACTGACTCGGGTGCCGCGCGTCCACTCGAAACCCAACCATTTCAAGCATTCTGCCCGTATCCTCCAAGCATTATGACAATGAATCAGCAGATGATCTCTGCAGATTCAATCTCCATCCCACAGGTGTAGAACTTCCACATAGCATCCCCATAAACTACCATCTCTCTTCTAAGCTGTAAAACAGTTGCACGTCTTTATCCTTCCTTCCCTTGGCATGCTATAAGGATTGAGTACACAAACTAGGAAAGTATTACAATACACACCTCGGTTTACTTCAACCGGCTCTTCATTCGTAACCTTCTCTTCTCTGTCCGCGTGTGTTAGAATGTGCTTCCCCCCTTGTGTCTCATTCTCCCTTTAATTAATCACTTTGTAATCTCTTTGAAACTGATAAAATTCTTTGTTTTGCTCATCAATAAAGCACCGATAATCTGGTAAATAACACTTTGTAGTTACGTTTGAGTGAAAATGCGAGAGTGTTCGCACACCAATTTACACGAGAAATTGTCTCATGAAGCACCCATATCGATCAGAATGGGTTAAAAAATGTGAACACTCTCTTCTCCCACATTTTTCAACTATGTGACTTTTTTTTTTGAATGGCGAAAAAGATATTTTTTTCATTAAAATGAAATGACGTACATCGATAAAAAGGGCCGGAAAAGGTAGCATCACAATGTGAGAGTCACATTCCAACGAGGTTGGCATTCTACCCCACAACAATCATATGTTATTCAAGCCCAATGATTGATAAGAAATCAACCCGACCAAAATACAATAAAACTTCCCAGTAATATCAGGACAAATGTTAAAGCAAGATTCCATTGAACCCTATTCGAGATAATCAACTTGGCAGAAGGGCACTTTGCAGCCCTTGCATCAGAATGGATTTTCCGAGTGGATAATCAAAATGGTTGTAGTATTAGGCTTCTACTAAAGCAAGAGTAGATCAGCAGCAGCAGCAACAGTAGGCATATCAGTAGCAACAAGAAGTTATGTCAGTAGCAGCAACACACTTTCAGAATTCAGTGCAAAATAGACAACAGAGACCAACAGATAGTGATAATCCTGAACATTAAATCCAGCAAATGACCAACAATAAACTTTTCAGCAAGCGGGCAACATTGAAATCCAGTAAGTAGGCAGCAGAAGAAACTTTCAACTATGTGACTTGTTGTAGGGTTGTATGCTTTACTTTAACTTGTAAAATGTGTGGGCCTCAAAAGGGTATCTAAAGCTTAAAAGACCTAAAGTCTTTTGGGCTTAGCCCATTATCCACGCAAGCTCTTCCGGCCGAATCAGGCCCTGGCTCGAGGATGGGCTCGGCTGGGCTTGGGTTGGATCAAGGCCGATCTTCTTGCATGTATATTTTCGTTTTAGAGAAAACTCATTCTGCGAATGTTACCAAACTGTTTTGATTTCCTTTCGAGTTCTGTTTTTTATTTTCCCAGCAAGAAAGGTGCACAGTTCAAGTTGGCCAAAAAATCACGATTTCGTGCTACTGGTGATTATCCAATATAATTGTATCCTGAATGACGGACCTCCACAAACGAGAACATCCATGGGTAGCAACAAAAAAACGCGCGTTTTGACGATATCATGTGATACAAAAGCCTGGATTGATCTGCTGTTAAGGAGTTGTTAGTTATTTCCCTTTATTCATTTCTGTTACTTTCAATTTCTGGGTAATATTAGTACTCTGCTGGTGTTCTGTTTAGCTAGTGAAATTTGCTCTGTTTTCATTTTCCGTACATATAATGTTCACAATGCTGAATCTACTCCATTCTCACGCGCGGCTGAAGGAATTTGATGTAGAAACTTGTACTAAAAGCAATCCAAGACATAAAACTTAAGCCAGTGCAAGAGAGATCGATGTTGTATGACCTGAATTTTGGGTGTTTATTCTTTGTAAAATTAGAAGACATTCATCACTACGATAAGTAAAAGAGAAGAATTAATATCTTTGAAAACGGAGGTCTAAGGGAGGAGTAGTGGGCATGACTCGGGCTTGGCACTCTCGGAGACAAAATCCTTGTTCCACCCCTGCCAGTAATCAGCGGCCCACTTCGTTGCTTCGTTCGGACCCTATGGATTCAAAGTGACTCGAAAATCATTCTCCGATAGAAGATGTCTAGTACCGAAAGTGCCTGCTCTGTGACCTCTATGGCTTGGACCAGATGACGGTAGTTGGCCTTTCGCAAGAACATGACGGAACTTTGCAGGGTAGACTCGAGCAGCAACAGAAATACTAGTAGTCGCCATGAATACGAGGAAAATCGTAAGTAAGAACAAGAATGGAGAAGGTGAGTGCTGATTATAGGTGGCCATGAGGTTATAAAATGTGCTTTAGTTAACATAGGAGGGAATGGCAAGGAAGGCTTTATAAAGGGGCTGGTCTATTTAAAAGGGCAAACTGGCTTTAATTAGGAGTCCGCAAGTGGGCAGCGGAATTGGTATCGAAAATTAGTCGGAGTGTGTGCAAGTTGACCACTCACCTGGATTATAAAAAAAATTAAAAGGGCAATTAACTATGGACTGGAAATTAATATTGAAGAGCGTGGAATGTGGGGCTGCATATCCACACTAATATGGATTAGTTTCACACTAATTCATATCCACATCATGTTTAGCAGAATTTTTTTATGGGGTTAGCAGATTTTTCTAACGAACAAATTTGAGATATTGGAAAGTTAACAGAAAGTAATCTTTTTAAAGCGCATGACGCAACCTAAAATTACATAAAGCAAGCAAACTCACAAAATCCACTTTGGACAGATGACCCCATAGCATTTAGAGCAAGTTTACCAGGTGAACTTCGGCCAAAAAAAAAAAAGGTTTACCAGGTGAACTAAACCCCTCTTGTAGCTATTTTACCGACAAAAACAACAAAAAACAAGGTGCAGCAGATGAGGTAAAAGGAAAGGGAAAATAGATTTGTTGAAACGGCTCGGTAGAAATACCAATGTTTTGTTCATCATCTTTCCATTAAACAATTACTCTCTCTCTCCTATGCCTTTAATAGAAAAAAAAATTAAAAGTAATAATATTTTAATAAAGAATAGGTTAAATAGATAGCATTGGTCAAGGACGGAACCGAGATTTTATAAACACGGGGGCCGACCTATGAACAAGATTTTGAAATTTGAAGGTTCAGGAATCTAATAGTTTGTTTGGTTTAGATTTTGAAGGAGGTTTTTTTTGGTAGTAAGTAAATAGAGATAGAAAAAGAAATGAGATCAATAATCGAAGGAAAAACTTATGGGAGGCCGTGCAAAAATAGAGAAATTGGGTTTTGGGACAAAAAAAACTAACACATTTTTATATCTAAATAACACCCAATACAAAATACAATACCCAGATGTTCTCACCAAACAAACAAACAAAAAAAAACCCGAAACTGCGCAGGGGCCTTGGCCCCCATATGCCCACGCCTCTCTCCGTCTCTGGCGTTGGTGTAGTGTTAAAAGAGATGTGAATAGGTAAAATGAAAAATGTACACTGTTCACAAGCTCTTTTAGCAAATAACTGATGTATTTGCTCTTATAATCAACAAACAAGATATATACACAGTTGGGTATGCCAGTTGAATTTTAAAACCCCGAAATTAATCGAAGTTGACTCAGGTCGTTCCTAACATCTAGTTTTCAAAAAACAAAGATGGATACTCAGGTGGCAGTCGGTCCATCCAATTACATATCAATGGCCTAACTTTATTTAGTTTTCTTGAACCAAACTAAATCGAACCGAACCTTGTGTCTCAATTAATTGTGGTCGGCAACATGAATCATGTTTTTCTATTGAGCTCTGTTTGTGGCTACCTCTTCACTTAGATTTTACTAAGCCCAAACCTTTCCGTATCACCATATCCAAAGCCAGTTTAAGTCTTCCTCTTTCCTTGCTCAATTGTCCACTACTATCATGTCACTCTAACTTTTTGACTATTGCATCTACAAGTCAACAGTAAATATGTTCAAATCACCTTTATCTATTTTCTCTCAACTTATCTTGTTTCATGAATAGTTTCATTTCTAATTCTCTCACTCTTAGTCTTACCACACATTTATCTCAACATCTTCATTTCAGCTAAACTCATTTTACTCATTCGTTGTTTTTTTATAGACCAACATTCTATCCCATACTGCATCGATGGTTGGATATATAGCAGTTCTGTAAAATTATCTTTCAATTTGTTAGGTGTCCTTCGATCGCACAATACACCTAAAGCGGCTCTCCACTTGAGCCACCCAACTTGAATCCTATGGGTTATATCGTCCATAATCTCTCATCCTTGCAAAAAATTGAACCTAAATACCCAAAATGCTCACTTTATGAAATCTTCTGATCCTGAATCCTCACTTCTTTTGTATGGTCACGTCTATTGTCACTAAACTTACAATGCATATACTCAATTTAGCATTAAACTCCCCTTACAGTTTTATCCACTAGGATAATATCATTTGCAAACAATATACACCACATAATATCATTATGAATATGTCTAGTTATCTCATCCTTAACTTTTTAAGAAAAAAAGATAATTGGAAAATTCACTTGAAAATAGGGGGAAAAAAAATCCTTATTACTTTGCGAACCAAGACTAACATGTGCAGGGATCATTCTACTTATTTGTCTAGCAATAACGTAAGGATCCAGTTTCTCTGTAAAGAAGCATCTACAATCTCATCTCATCCGTTCATTTCAACAATCAATGGTTTATATTAAAAAATACTCTTTGCGGGAGTCTTCTCATAAAATCTAACAATTAAAAACACTTTGTACGGCTGAAATTATTCGGACTACTCTTTACAGTCCAAACACGCATATATAGAAGCCATTTCCATGACACAACTTCCCTTAGAACTAGAGGACCTTAACTTTTAACCCCGTAGACTTTCGGGATTAAAATACAATAATTACACTGTAACGGGTAACCACCCAATAATTTTTATGTAACCACAGACCATAGCCTTAATTTCCGCAGTAATTAATTGGTCCTAAATGACACTGACAATTATGCGACTTATATACTTTTTTATTGGGACCTCGGAATAAATAACGACAATTAATACAAGAAAAAGAATCATTTCTTGGTGGATTTTTGACTTTTGTGCAGTTCTTAGCATCGCTAGTATTGGGAAATGATGGAACCTTAGAAAAAGTATTACAGCAATAAATATGTGTGTGTGCTTCTAGCCGACGAGAAGTGTTTACCTTACTTTTTTTTTTTGGGCAAACAGTACGTAAGATGTTCAACGGTCAGGAGTTAGTAATTACAACGTCACTCAAATAACTCCTCATGAGAATTCGAACTCAGAATCCCTCCCTCAAAAGAAGAGTAACAAATCAACCACATGCACTAGCTGTGATCGATGTTTGGTTTACGTGATTTTTATTTTTGGTGTATCACAGTATCATGGTACTTCATTTTGTGATGCTCATCGCGTTGAATATAGCCCACGTTCTGTCCCATTTTTTGGCTTAATTTCCATTGGCTTAATTTCCATTACTCCTCCCACTATCTCCACATTGATTACTGTTGTATGATATCATACCCGCTATAATGTAATTAATTTTCTGTAAGTATTTTGAAAATACCTATTTTCCAAGCAAATTAAATTCCCTTCGTCTAGCAACTCATTGAGTTCAGAGCTTGCAAGTCTTAGGTATTAATGACGAAGATGACATTTTTTTAGAAAGCTCAAAAGAGTCTTTTTCAACATTGGCTAGCTCCTTGTGTTTATCCAGCAATCTCTTTCATGGCCATTTCTTTACTTTTGACTTTCATGCATCAATCCAGTCGGTAGTCACTCTATTCAGTTTTGAGCGGCAAAAAGTTGGAATCAAACTATCAAAGGGGAATGGATTTGCTAGGTGAAACAGTTCTGTGGCCCTTTCTTTTCATCAACTAGTAAAGGGGGAGAGAATAAATTATTTACAGCTCCGCACATTCTCAGCAGTCCAAAAGTGTAATATATTACCATTAATAGATCGCTGTTTTTAATCCGAATAGTCCAAAATACTTTTGGACATACAGGCGAGATTGAGCGCCGTAAAACATAGTCACGGCTCCTCCGTAAATAAGTTTTTCTCGTAAAGAGGGACAGGAAGACATTACACGGTAGCTATTTCTCTCAGAAATTGTTCGAGTGTGTGCTTTCGAATGTCTTTATCTAATGATGATTATATTGCTTTTGCTATTCTCTTTTTGAAATTAATGAAGCTACTTTTTATAAGAATAATAAGCGTCCGAAAGTGAAAAATGGACATCATCCTGTGGGCCCCAAATTTCACTTGTACCGAACAAACAGAGAAAGGGAAGTCTTTCCAATGTGACGCGATGTTTGGACCCCGCAGCCTTGCACTATAAAATTTCTAAATTTGAATTTAAATGTGACTATTTTTTTCCTTTTTTTGGGTACACAAACATGACTCTGTAAGCCTTGGCCATTTTTTTTTCAATCGATAAAAGAGATCATTTACATAATATGTGAAGTACGAAAGTATAAATTCAGGACACTATATTAATTTTGAAAGCCCACAAGACAACAAAACCTAACAATTCAATCAATACGAGAAATAAACCTATTACAGAACAGAAACAACGAAAGAAAAGGCCCGTCTAAGGGAATTAAGAATACCCACATATAGATGGGGATGGGGGATTCGAATTCCTAACTTCTTAATGAGGTGCAAGATTACGTAAACTAAGGGCATCAATAGGTCTTAGTTTACATACGACCTGGTGGTATTAGTCCGTGTTACGTGTAATGGGCCAAATACCCGATACAAATCGACCCAAGCCTATTGGGGGTTGAAGCCCAATGAAGAGGCCTCCAACGGGCTAGTTGTCCGATTCAGCCCGTGGAATGGCGCCTACCGGGAAGGGCATATCTTTGGTCTAGGCCCAGTTCGACAGACAAGCATGATACTAGTGTTTAGCTCTTTTCGCCTCTATGGGAGCGAGCAAAAATCCTCAAGGTGAGGAGTGAGCACGGGCTTGTCAAGACTTGTCGCATCTAATGTCGAAGGAGCGAAAGCCCTTGAATCTTGATCCAACTTCTGATCGGGAGTGAATGTGTGTGATCCAAAGGGCGAGATCACAAAAGTTCGCGGGTTGCCACAACAAAGTGGACTTGATAATCTCCAAATGCGAATGGACTGGAAATAAAGAGAAGCACGGGGTACTTCGAAATGTGAATGGACTGGAAATAAAAGATAGATAAATTTTGCTGGAAAGTTTAGATTAAATTTTTTGTGGGATCTTTCCGGAAAACCAACCGCACTTCCACAATTAGTGGGCTTGGGCCTCCTGAAACCACTAATTATTTGGATAAAGCCCAAACCATTGAGACCCGTAGTCCATTCGGATGAGCACACCAACTCGGCTCTACCAAAAACAGATACGGCCCACTGACTTAGACCCAATCATTTCTTTATTTCATGGCCCATTAGACTTCATCAAATGGCTTTTCAGCGCTGGCCTAAAGTTTGATGTAAAAAATGGATGTAAACAAATAGGGTGGAGCCATGAGTGGTATAACTCGATAACGTGGAGTCGTCAACGTAATTGGTAGGATCTAGATTTTTGTAATGCATATGTTGTTGGAATGATAGTCAAGCCCATATGTCGATGAATAAGTTTTGAAATTATCTAATGCGCTATAATGTCCCAGAGGCGGGTGAATGGTGCTACCAATTTAAAAAATAAAGCAAACGACATCGCAAGTCAACTAACTAACCTCCATATATAGTACCAAGCAATTCAAATAAACAATCTAAGTATAGAGCAATAAAACTAAAGAATGCAAACACCGAGATATACATGGAAACTACTTAACTCTCGCTTCATGCATAGCACCCCATGCCCCTTTTTGACTGCATGGACTCCTCGAGCAAAACCATCTAGATCTCCGCTGTAGAACAGCTCCGGTATAATCCAGCAATGCAAATTCATAGGCATGAATGTATGAATATATTTAGTAAAGTAAAGATTTTTATGCAAAAAAGTCAATCTAGAGAGAATACATGGGTTATAAAAGTATTTCTCCAAATTGAACAAAAAAATCGAATACAAGATTCAATTATCCAAATGCAAATGAAGGCACAAGACTAAAAAAGGTAATGCTCTTTCTTTCTCTCTAAAAGTGAGTTAGGTAACACTAGCAATCTAAAATGGAGAAAATATGTTTTTATATCACCAAGGAAGGAGAAATATGTTGGAGCGCCCTACTAAGACGCGTACAAAGGCCTTAGGGTGCATTTGGATGGGGTATTGTGAAGGGGGATTACAATATCCCCCCTTATAAGCCGTGGGCCCCAGGTTAACACCCCGTTTGGGAACCAAAATGGAGGCCGGATATCTCTTCACCCCCTCATCCACAACGCCTCCTAATACCGGCTGAGGGGGTATTACCGATGGGCTACCTCAGACCAGTTGTTGTGGAATACCCCCCAATCCCCCTTTATTTCGGACCAATCTACCCCTCGTAATCCCCCTTTCCCACCCCCCAAGTACCCATTTCTCCTTTCGCAAGTCTTCGCCGCACTGCTTGTTCGAAGAGACGATTTGTGGCGATTTTGGGTGATTTTCGATTTGAGTGAGGTATGAGTTTGATTTTTTTGTGCTTTTTCTGTTGGTACTCTTCCCGCACTATCTGTTCCTATTTCTATTCCACGACAGTGTTTGGTTCGAATTTGTATGGTAGGGTTTCGACTGGTAATGGTATGGGTTTCGAATTTGTATGGGTTTCGAAACCCAAACCCTAGATCTTGATTTTTTCGACTGGTAATGGGTTTCGAATTTTTTAGGGTTCTGTTGCAGATGTTTTAGGGTGAAGATTATGAAACCCAAAACCTAGATCTTGATTTTTTGGTGTAGATTATGAAACTTTAAACCCTAAGTCCAATCTTAACTCTGAATACCCACTAATTTTCCTGTTCCGATTTAGTAACCATTTATATGGGCATGAATTATGTATTGGAGCTTCACTTCCTACTTCACTACATTGGCATGCTTCATTTGTTCCGCTCTTGACGGAGATGGATATTTTCAGATTGGAAAGAATGGATGAAATTTACCCGTGGAGTGTTGGATCTTAATTTGGCACCTGTTGGTATGATTGACTCGAACAGTAAGGTCACTGCTATTACTAATCCTAGGTGTGCAACCCCTACTATTACTGGTTTCAACTGTACAGAAACAAACCTTGTGCATGAAGCATAAAAAAGGTCGAATGTACTTTGTCATGTTTATCTGCACAACCATCGCGAACAACATCAAATTAGCCTTTCCCAAAACTGAAAATGCAAGGGAAAGTTCCTGAAAAATGTGGAAGAACGTTTCACAATTTCAGTCAAGTCCCTCGGAGGGAGACTTATGGCAAAGCTTACTACCATGAAGTACGATGGTACGGGTGAGATGCATGAGCAATACGCGTGAGATGCATGAACATGTCCTTGAAATGACTAATTTGGTTGCTCAGCTATTGGAAATGAATGTGGACGAGTTCTTTCGTCAAAATTGACCTGAATTATTTATCCTTGTCTCCTAAATTCGAGCCATTTTTGAGTAACTAGAACAATATGAAAGACAAGTGGAATATGAATAAGTTGGCTAGTATGCGTGTTCAGGACCATACTGGAGAGAAAGAGTGGAAAGAAACATCATTCACATCATTTCATAAGTCATGAAGCCAGAAAGGATGGAAAGAAGCTAAAAAAGGCACATAGAGGACCATTTAAGGCTAATGAGTCTACTAGCAGTTCTGGGACTCGCAAGAAGGGAAAATACAGCGATAGGTGCCACTTTCAAAAAAAGATGGGACACTATCAGAAGGACTGTCATAAATGTAAGGGCATGGTTTGAAAAGAAAAGTATGAATTTTATTTCTGTATGTTTCAAATTAAACCTAACTGAAGTTCCTTTTAGGTGGCTTGATTATGGTGCAACCTTTAAAGCTTTATGTCGAGCCTATTATACTCTGGTGGAAGATGGCTAAAACCATTTATTTAGTCCTAGGCAGAGAGGGGACTTATCCTTATATATACTTGTAGTTCACTTACCCATCATGGTGAGAGTGAAGAAAGATGATCCTACCCAGATCTCATTCATTTGCATCTATCTACTGTATAAGTTGTATGAAATGGCTTCGCATTATGTCATCTGATTTAGTTTTTGTGGAAGAATTTCATTGGTGAATTTGATTATGCTATGATGCTTGATCCTTATTCATTTTGACAATTGTTAGGGGTTTTGTTCAATGAAACCATTCAGTTATGAAAGAGAAAAATATAGTTTAGCAAGATGCTGGTTGTTTAACCTCACATTGAGTACTAGTGAAGGTGAAACGAAATAGTACAAGGAGTCTCAATCATCAACACTCCACAACCCTTGTTGAAAAGATGAAGTCTTATACATAAAAGGAAATTGGTCGTTACTAAAAACATCAGCGATACCACTTGATGCATGATTGGTATTGCCACGATAATCAGCGATACCACTTTTGCAACTATGTCATCCAGTGCACTGCCATTTGAATGGATCAGCTGGATATGTTCTTATTTAATCCTTAATCATTTGACATCTTATGTCTACGAAAGAAACTCTGTCACTAGTTTCGCATCCTATGTGCATTGACTTAAAACTCTGCTTCTGAAGAAAAGTGTTAAAATATTGGTTTCGGAATGTGCTTAATTTGGCAGTTGAAAATCTAATGGGTTTACAACTTGTTAATAGGTTGCATCTGTAAGGGGCCTAGGGCAAAGTATAACTGCCTACATAGGCTAGGCTGTAATAGAAGCCCTGTTGCGAATGTCTCTGATTCATAGAAAGTCCAACATGCACTTCTCTGATTCCTAGAAGTAATCTACCTGTTATTCATCAATAGATTGTAAGATACAAGTAATCTATATATCACATTAACCTTGTAAAAGTGTTTTTTAGGATGCCAAGATTAAACAGAAAACAAAAAAGGAGAAGAGAAGAGCAAGAGGGGTTCATGGCATTACATGCCATTATGAACGTTGTCATTGGTGTTTTTCGTCTCTACTTGTTTATCACGTCCATGTTTCGCCGTCCAGAGCCTCGTCCGGAATTGTCTCCGAATCCGAACTTTTACCAGTCGCAAATAAACCATATCAATAGGCTTGTACTGGGTAATGACCTGGACTGCTACAACCAATTGAGGGTGAATAGGCAAACTTTTTTTAGACTTTGTTGTTTAGTCCGAGGTGTTGGGGTAGGGGACTCACGCAACGTATGTCTTGAGGAGAGGGTAGCAATATTCTTGTGGGTCCTCTCTCACCATACGAAGCAGAGGCGTACCAAATTTGATTTCTATAGGTCTATAGAAACAATAAGTAGGCATTTCAATATTGTACTCCAAGCTGTGTTGCGCCTTCACCGAATGCTCCTAGTGACGCCCGAGCCTGTACCTGCTAACTACGAAAACTCTAGGTGGAATTGGTTTCAGGTATAGTAGTGTTCAATTGTTCCTATTCGTTCCATTGTAAAGGTTTCCTCTTGTTGGCCATATTCACTAACGTTAATAATCTTGTCCAAATTTGTTAGAATTGTCTGGGGGCATTAGATGGGACGTACGTCCCAGTAAATCCTCCGGCCGTTGACAGGCCACGATATAGGTCGAGGAAGGGTGAAATAAAATGTCTTAGGTGTTTGTACTCGGGACCTAAAATTTGTCTACGTATTGTCTGGTTGGGAAGGATCGGCCACTGACTCTAGAATCCTTGGGAACGCCATGGAAAGACCCCACGGTCTCAGAGTCCCCCATGGTATGTTCCATATCCTAAGTTGATCTTTCGTTTCACTCCATTACAATTATCCACCCATCAATGTGTTGTCTTCCATTCGTTACAGGTCATTATTACCTTGTTGATGCTGGCTACACCAATGGGAACGGTTTTCTAGCACCATACCGTGGCCAACGATACCACATTAATATTTGGAGGCAAGGTCATTTGCCAACAAGCAAAGAGGAGTTCTTCAACATGAAACACTCCGCCGCTAGGAATTGCATTGAGAGAAGCTTTGGGGTTCTCAAGAAGCGGTTTGCAATTTTGAGATCTCCCTCCTTTTACCCAATAAGGACTCAATGTCGTATCGTGTCAGCATGTTGCCTTCTTCATAACCTAATTAAGAGAGAGATGCCGAATGACCCAATTGAACACGAGTACACAGCGTGGGAACGAGCACATATCAACGATGTCCCTGTTGATGATCACATTGGTGTTGTAGACAGTTCCAATGAGTGGACTGCAGGGAAGGATGCTTTAGCGGCGGCCATGTATAACAATTGGTTAGCAAATGGTGGGGGACCAGTGGACGGCATTATTCCTTGATTGTATTTGATAGTGATCTTGTTGACATTGTAATTGTACTATTCGTAACTTCTTCAGTTAAATGTTGTTATTGAATAACTTGTAACGTACTATTGTATTTCCCAATGTTTTCTATAACATAATGGTTAAGGTCCTACCTTCCCAATAGTTGCATAAATTTAAATGCATTTGCAGAAATGGCTACTAATGAAGTAGAAGTAGTGGAGGTGGAAGGGCCTTCGAAGCAAAAACGTAGGAGTTGGAGGAAAATCGAGGATGAAGCACTAATGAAGTGCTTGATCAATGATGAAGGGGGAATATGGAAGGCCGATAATGGCTTCAAAACGGGTTACTTCACCCATTTGGAGAAGGAGTTAAAAAAAGTGCTCCCGGGGTCCAACCTTAGGGCTAACCCCCACATTGACTCCAAGGTGAAGCATTGGAAATCCATATGGGCTAGAATTGTTGATATCACTGGCCTAAGTGGTTTCGGGTGGGATGCTATCAACAATCGCATCGACGTTGAGCAACCCATATGGGATGTGTATGAAAAGGTAGCCCTTTATCCAATTCTTAAATACAATGGTTTAATTCAATAATGAGACATGAGAATTCGTAATGAAAGTGCAAATATTTGTGTAGGCATTTCCTAACAAGGCCAAAGGCTTGTACGGGAAATCTTTCCCGTACTTTGAGGATTGACAACGAATATTTGGCAAGGATAGGGCTACGAGGGCGGGTGCGGAAGATTATGACGAAATGGCACGTCCGGAAGTTGCCAACGAAAGTGTGGAGCAACACAACTCCAATGACTTCTATGAAGCTCTCTTCACTGAATACGACACAAATCTCCCCAATACTCCCACAACTCCCGTAACTCCCACAACTCCCATAACTCCTCAACCATTCACACCTCATGCATCACTCCCTACGTCCGCTCCCCGTGGCTCATTGCCGGCAGCCAATGCCGGAGCCCAAAAGGGGAGGAAGAGGTCAAGAATTGGTGAAGCGGAGTTGTCCATCTATGCAAGCATGGATAATTTCTTGAAATCTACCAATGTCCATGTGGAGAAATTGGCCAATTCCTTTGGCTATGAGAAGGAGCTCTCCGCCCGACGCACGATGGTCAAAGAGGAGTTGTCAAAGCTCAATATTACAATGGCGGAGAAGTTCAAGCTGAGTGCCATAATCGTGAGCCACGAAGAAAGGGTTGACGACTTCTATGGCACAAAGCCCGAGGAGAGGCAAGCTTTGGTGGAGGCCATCCTCGCCGGTGAGGTGTATGGTCCGGTCTAGTGGCAATAGTAATGCCCTTTTGAAGTGGCTTAAGTACCATTATAAGTAAGATTGGTACTTGACCCACTTTTTTTGAAGTGGCTGCACGTTATCGTCGTACAGATTAGGCCATTTGTTAATTTGTAATGACTAATTTCAACAACAATGCATTATGCACTAATTTGTAACCTATATGGTGATGTAAGCGAATGTTGTTATCGTATGTATGTTAATGTGTTTATGGTAATGTGGGTCTGTTATTATTAAGATTGTTATGTAATTTATAATATCTTTGCATGACAGGGTTTGGTTGATTGTGCAGTACAAATAGGGTGATGATGAATAAATTAAAAATGGTAGTTACCTTGGCGGGGCAGCTTGTGGTTGCAGCCATGAGTAGCTTCCAATGGTTTTCCATTAATTGCTTGAGCCCACATCGATTACATAACTGCTGGCTATGTTGGTGGCTATGATGATATTTTTCTGAGCCTAATGTTTGAATCACTTAAATTTGAACTTGCACTATATTCATGAGCATTAATGGTGGCGATGATGAAATTGTTCTGAGCCAATGGGATCCATTCACACTTCTGGATAAGGGCCTGTTTGGATGGGGTATTGTGAAGGGGGATTCTGTGTTTGTGTTTCTGTAGTAGTTGTGTTCTGAATGGTTTCTGCAGTTGTGTTCTCTTCTGGTTCTGCAGTTGTGATCTGTTATGGTTCTGCAGTTTTGGCATGGGGGTGTAGTGTGTGTGTGTATAAGGTGCAGAGTGTGTGTGTGTGTGTGTCCAGTTTTCTGCTCTGTTAAGTTTTTAGCATGCTGATATGTTCACTTTGCTGTTATGAATTCCAATGGTTCCAAGTGGTTCTTAATAGGGCAATGATGAGCAAATGACAAAGTAAATAAAGGTAGTGCCTTGGCGGGGCAACTAGTGGTTGCAGCCATGTGTACCCTCGTGCGTTTCTTAGTAATTTCCTGAGCCTTTTATGATTTCTGCTTTGTCCAGTTGGGGAGTTGAATGGTTTCTGTTCTGTTTTGTTCTGTTCTGGTTCTGTTCTTGTTCTGGTTCTGTTGTGGTTCTGATTCTGTTATGGTTCTGTTATGGTTCTGCAAATTTGGTTCTGCAGTTTTGATATGTTATGGTTCTGCAGTTCTGTTGCTCATCTGTCCAGTAGCCTAAAAACTGTGTCTGTGTACGGCTGTGTAGGGCTATGATGAAAAAATTAATTTGCAAACAAAGTCGTGCCTTGGCGGGGCAACTTTTGGTTGCAGCCATGCGTACCCTCGTGCGTTTCGTAATACTTTTCTGAGCCCACTAAAATGGTTAGACAGACATGGTTTGTGCACTTTTCTGGGTTAGGGGTGGCTGTGGGGCATTTGGAGGTGTGTGGGCAGTCTAGTTTTGTGGAGAGTGTGTGTGTGTATGTTCAAGCTCTATTGGTGGCTGTTTTGACCAGTTTTGGTGCCTGTTTTGTTCAGTTTTTTGGTGACTTATGTGTAGTATTGCCTGGATATTCCAAATTGTTCGTTTAGTTTATTTGTTCTGTGTCGAACTTGCACCAATGCGCTGCTGTGCCGTTACAGTTTCTGGACTGTTTTCCCATTTTGTAATTGCTGCTGCTGTTTTGAGGCTGGTCCTGTTTTGTATAGTGGCTATGATGAAATTTTTCTGAGCCAAATGTCATAAATGGTCGTGTTTTAGAATGGTCTGTGTATTTAGAATGGTGGCTTGTGTTATGGTGGAGTTTTGCCATGGTGTGCTGAAGCTGTGTCCTAACCGTGTCCTAAGTGTGTCTTACTGGTGGTGTGTTTTGGCATGAGTTTGGAGGCTGTTTTGGACTACTTTTTGTCGTAATGTTGCAGGCTATTTTTTGGTGGTTTATGGCCATGTTTGGATCCTGTTTTCTGGCCTTCTTTTTGGCATACTTTACGGCTGTTTTGTCCCCTGCTCTCTCCCCTGCTCTGTCCAGTTTCCACCATGTTGTTGCTCATCTGTCCAGTAGCCTAAATAACTGTGTTTGTGTAGGGCTATGATGAAAAAATGAATTGGTAAACAAGGTCGTGCCTTGGCGGGGCAACTTTTGGTTGCAGCCATGGGTACCCTCGTGTGTTTCGTAGTTATTTTCTGAACCCACTGAAATGGTTGAACAGTGATGGTTTGTTTCGTATTCTGGGTTAGGTGTGGCTGTGGGGGATGTGGAAGTGTGTTGGCTGTGCAGTTATTTGGAGAGTGTGTGTGTGTGCATCGAAGCTATATTGGTGGCTGTTTTCACAAGTTTTGGTGCCTGTTATCTGCAATTTTTGGCTCACTTATGTGTACTATTGGCTGGCTGTTCAAAATTTTTCGTTTTGTTGAGTTGTTGTGCATTGAAGTAGCACCAATGCACTGAAGTGCTGCTGCAGTTTGTGCACTGTTTTCCTGTGTAGTGCTGAAAAAAAAAAAAAACTGTTTTCCTGTGTACTGCTGCTGCAGTTTCTGGACTGTTTTCCTGTGTAGTGCTGGTGCAGTTTCTGGACTGTTTTTCTGTGTACTGCTGGTGCAGTTTCTGGACTGTTTTCCTGTGTAGTGCTGCTGCAGTTTGTGGACTGTTTTCCTGTTTTGTCACTGCTGCTGCTACTTTGAGGCTGATATGTTGTCGCATTGTCGTTAATATGTAGGCTACGATGATATACGATGGGACAATTTTAGGCGAGTCACTTACCTTGGCGAGACAAGTTATGAGGGCCAACGGTTCAATCACCGTTCGGCACCATATCTTGTAGCCAAGTAGTGCACTAAATGCCGGTCAATTATATCTGAGCCATATTTATTTGTATGCATACTTTTACTATTGTTTCACATTTAAAAATCGTAATTGTTGTATCCAAATAGATATTCGATGGGAAGTCAAGATAAAGATAAGTTTTGGGTGGTTTTCATTGGCCGTAAACCGGGAATATATACAAGTTGGGCGGCCGCGGAATTGCAAGTTAATGGATACGCGGGGAACTTGAAGAAAAAGTACAACACATTAGACGATGCGGAAGAAGCATTGTTAGCATTTCATGAGGAAATATACCGGCTCATTCAAGACATGGAGTTGGCCCGAAGCAAACATCATTCAAGTGACGGTGCTTCGACATCCTCAAGTGGTTTGGAAGTTCAACATCAAACAAGTCGAACAACATACTTTGTTGTAACTTTTTTATTAGATTTCGTATGTTGTATTTTATTGGCACATCTGTTTTCTGGTTCGGAATGAAGTTGTAAGTTCTATTTCACAAATTCGAACGAATTAAGTTGGGAAATATTGTATAAGTTGTAAGAATTTCGTAAGTTCTACATTTTATTTTATCAATCACATGATTACCTAATGGTTCTATTATTTAGTTCAAAAGTAACGTATGGGTATGATGAATTATTCTATGATGAATTATTCGTTTGATGATTCACTTCAAAACATGATACAATACAGATGATCAACATAAATACACTCTCTCACAGACATACATAAAAAAAATTAGGAAGCCAGCAAAACCCAAATCCATTTATTTGACAACTACAAATTTATTCTTCGAACGCATGCCTTCAACTTCGACCTTCTAGTTTTCCTGACGACCAAAAATTTGGCCCAATCGATTGAATATGGGAACTGGCCTGTCCTGATAAAGTCTCACTCGTGGCTGTTCCTACAAAAATCAAATGGAAACATTTTAGAAAGTTTACTAAATAAAACTTCCTATAAATTTCAATTTATTGAACGAAACTTTATATAAAATTTACTTACTCGGATTAATTCATTCCAAACTTCATATTCCGCCACAACTTTGTTTTCATTTGCATCCCACCCAAATCTAGGACGGTGAAGCATATCAACTACGTAGCAATAATCTCGTTTCCAATACTTCATCTTGGTAAGTATATGATTTGGTTCAATACCTGCTTCGGGAAAAGAAGCTTGCATTTGACTTAGAAGATATTCCAAGAAGGCAGGTTGCCACTAACTAGGCTCGTCATTCCAAATTCCTTCATTCCGAAGGGTCGTAAGGTTGGAAAGTAAGGTTTCCTCCTCCGCGTCGGTCCAAACTCGCCGTTCCATTAATATGATTGACCAATGAAAGGAATTTTTTTTTTTTTGTAAATCAATATGAGAAGTGAAATGAGAAGAAGAGACATGAGAACAATTTATAAGGAAAAATTTTACCAACCTAATTAGTTAGGCACATTATCACCAAAGAAATTTGTTGGCCACATGGGATTTCACCTACAAATTTTGTTGGACACTTTTTCACCTATCAAACAAAGTGTTTTTCCAAAAAAAAAATTTATTAAAACCATAATTAAAAAAAAAAACGAATTTTATCAAATTATAACTGACTTTTTTTTTTCTATAAAAAAAACGAATTTTATCAAATTTGTTAGTCAAATTAAATATTTTGGCTTCAAGTGTGAAATATTAATTATATTTTAAATTATATATATAACATAATATATAATTAACTTTGAGACTGCACAAGGGCAAAACGGTCATTTGACAGCTTTTTACATCATCTACCATTCCTTATACCCCCTATTAATCCTTCATCCAAACAAAGTCTTATTTAATCCCCCTTCTCTAATACCTCATCCAAACAACTTACTATTTAATACCACCTCCATAAATATCATATCAATGTGGGCCATCCCTTACTATCTAATATCCCTTACTATCTAATCCCCCCTTCTCACATAACACCTCTAAACCTAATTCCGCATCCAAACGCACCCTTAATGTGCTAGTAAGGCAATATTAAGGTCCTCTAGCTAAGACACTGCTAAGGCGCAAAGCGCAAAGTACATAGACAAGATTTTTGTTTCAAATAAAACAAGCCCAATGCGATATGACTAGTGCACACCAGTTTTGGACATGACTAGTGCATTCTGCTGCCTTTAATTTAGACAGCTAGAAATCCACCCACCAGTTTTCAACATCCCCACCTCCACACTTGTCAAATCAGTGTTATCAATACCGTTTCTGTACTTGCTGATACATACCGTTTTTGACAGAATTCGGTACCCTATACTTCTAATTCCGTTTCGGCTCAAATACCGGTCGGTACCGGCCAATACCGGACGGTACCAAAGATACCGGTTAGTACCAGCCAATACCGGATAGTACCGGATTACTTTTAAATTTATTTTTTTCTTCAAGTATCGGACAGTACCGGACAATACTGGATGGTACCGGACAAATACCGGGATATTTTTTATTTTTTCTGTTTTAAAAAGTGTATATTATACTATAAATTCTTTTAGGTAAAAAAATAACACTAATAGCGATCAATCCGATATTGATCGGTACTAGTGTCAAATAACCCCCCAAAAATTAGATTCATATATATCCACATGCATGCACTTTATAAACACAAAACTAGTACTGCAAAACACCTCCAAAAATCAATAATCATATATATGCCTTATCCAACTCTCTTTTGCCTTGTTCCTTTTGCTTTTTAAAAAATACTCCCAAAATTTCTTGTGTTCTCAATATTTCTCTTTCTATCCCTCTCCACTTATTACCCCTACTATTTTTTAAAAAATTTTTCAAATCTCAATCCAAACAAGGCATTAGCCATTTTGGTTAGAATTTCTCTCTTTACTAGTCACGAAACAAGGGCAACATCCAACAATCTAGCCAATTATTTCAAACAAATAAACAAAAAAAACCTTACATACACACATTCGCACACCTTATATATATTAACGGCGATGGCGGAAAGCCACCGATCTCAGATCAGAAAACCCACAATCTGTGCTTCCCCTTTTTGAAACCCAAAACGGAAACCACCTCCCTCCATCTCTCTCTCTCCCCGAAATTGAAAAACCTACAAAGCAAACCCCAAAAGGGCCAAAACTGAAAAATCCACAAAAATCAAACCTCAAACCCACAAAGTAGAGCAGTTCATGACGATGATGATGCTGATGATGACGACGCTGTTCAAGATCGGAGCTGTCTGTCGACGCTGTAGCAGAGAGAGAGAGAGAGAACCGAGCAAGCGAGTGTCCAAAACCTCGCCACACCCAGCGAGGGATTGGAGCTCAGGTCAGAATAGCGAGCTCTGAGGAGAGGCTGTTGGGCTGGTGTTTTGCACCTTTAATTTTCTCGCCATTTAAACGAAATTTCTCATTTGGTTAGGCTGGTGGAGATGCTCTTGTGTCCTTGCATGAAAGCAACAAACTTGATAGATCCTTTTAACGAAATTGGAGCAACATTTAAAAGATCTTCACGCTAGGTCGGTCTGCATTTGGCGGCCTTTAATTTCTTCCTTCACCTCAAAACAAAAACAAAAATTCCCGGCCGGGTCCCAACCTCCTGAATGCTCGGTACTTTGTTTTTGCCTTCGGCACCGCCCCTCTCTCTCTCTCTCTCTCCCTCTTTCCTGTTATATCTATTCTCTCCATTTTCATTCTTTGTTTTTTTAGAGTCCGTATAATTTTTTAATTAGTTATATTTTGCAATCTATAATGTTTTAGGTGATTTTAAAAATATTATTTTATAAAATTCATTGAAATCTATCTAACAATATCTATATTACATATAAACATTATTATCAATTAAAAGTTATATTTAATTAAAATAAGATTAGGGACAATGAAACAGGGACCCATGGAGTACAATAATGATCCAAATTCCGGTTCACTGAACCAATTTCAAGTGTGGGGTCGGAACTCCGCTTTTCTTGACAACCCAACCCCTATTCTCTCACCTGTATGTCAAGACAAGACAGATATACAGGACATAAAAGCATAGGAAAACAAGACATAAAAGCATAGGAAACGAGTGTTTAATTCCACGCGCAAACCACATATTCTATGCTCGCTCATCATATCTTTACGACATGAATCAAAATATGAACTCAGTGAAGAAAAAAATTTTATATAATCGACCCCAAGTAATTGAGATATACATAAGACTTGGTCTAGTTAGGTTTGGTTTGGTATCAATCCGGTACTACGTGCTCAATACTTAATTTGTATGGAAGTAACTACAGAAAGTGCATATCACTTAGGCTAAATATACATTGAATGACTCATTTTCACTTTAAAAGCTAAGCCTTGTAAGTGGTGAGTCATCCAATTATATATTAAGGTCCAACCATTTTTTTATTTATTCGATATGGAACTTAACGTTCACACATGTTCTAACACATACAAGGCTTGACTTTATTCTAATGTGAATATGTGTGCAATTAAACTAGAGGAATAGCTCAAGTGAAAAACATAGATGAGTTGCAAGTTCAGATATCTTAAATTCGAGACCTGGTAACCTTTTAGGGTTGGATGTAAGAGACAAATATTTTCGCTTTGTTCGGTTAATCTTTTAATTTTAGTTTTAGTTTAATTTTTAATTATTATCCTTTTTTTTTTCCAATCATTACGTTATTTCTCCAATTATTACTTTCTCATATTTTTCTATTTTTCTCCAATAATTACCTTATCTTCAATCATTACTTTATTTCTCTTTCCACCCATTATCAAAACTAAACTAAACTAAACTCTCAACCAAACAAAACCTTAAGTGTGTAAAAGTGAAATGACAATAATTTACCTTCTGCTATTGATTGTGTATAAAACATAAGTCTAACATGTCTTTATATCGGTTTCAAAGACTAAAAAACTTAAACAACTTAGGGAAACATGCATAACAAGAAAACCAATAATAGTAACTAAGAAACATGAATCTAAATGCACGAACCATAATAACAATATTTAGAAAGTATGGTAATATAATACCTAATAATATTTCTTAATATTGTGCTTACATATGTGAATCCCATAGTACTGGCGTTGATAACATGTCTTTGACTGAATCGGGGATGGAAATAATCAAAATACACGTAAACTTACTCGGACACCCTAATCGCCAAACCAAAAAAATGTGTGTAATTGTATGTGCAAAATGTGTGATTGTAACAAAATTCAAGATATAACTACACTATGACCATCTAGTGTTGCATAACTCTTAAGTACTCCCCCATCTGTGTTTGTTAGTCCCTTTTAGGAATTTGTGTCATTTTCAAATGTTCATATATTTCAATAGAAATTTCAAAAAATATGCAATATGGATCTTATTTAATAAATTTCAATTAATTTTATTATTCAATATTTTCAAAATTAAAAAATAAGATTGTTTAAAAATGGAACGAATTTTCAAAATGAACCAACAAAGGTGGACGAAAGGAGTAACAATTTTTAAAATATGATCAAATTCTTTACAATATTTAGAAGTAAAGAGTACTAGAATATGAGACTATCATTCCAATACACTTATAACTATTTGAATAGTCCATGAGTAGCAAAAAAAAAAAGAAAAAATTTAAATACAACAATTATTTGTAATGCCTCGTATGGAACTCATACCGGAAAGGCGTCACAAAAAATTGTTGTATCCAAATTTTCCTCTAGCGCCTGGGAGAACAAGACCTTTTCACATTGTGCGCCACCAAACCATGCTCAACACTGGTCTGGCCGAACCGCCGGCAAAAGATATACCTGCGCCTGTATCACCGCTTTACCTATCTTAAACCCCGGAACAACCGTAAACGCCACCCGAACACCACCGTCTCCCGCCTCACCCACCTCGCCCATGGCAAACACATCATCGTTCACGCTCTCCATATAAACCTCCGAGAATCGACAATTCCTTCCCACCTGAAACATATCCACCTCTTGATCACCCGAAAAAACCAAGCAATGCAGAAGCCACACACGCTTCGCCATCTCCGCAAACGCCGCGAAAAAACCAGTTTCCGGCCACTCCCCGGCATTAATCATCTTCCGCTGGCTCAAATTCCCCGAAAACGACGTCTCCATTTTCGGGTGAACCAAACGCATGTACTTACTCCTCACGAAATTCCCAAACCCGGAATCCGGGTTGGTTTTCAGGAACCGAACTGGGTTCACGGCTTTCAACTCCTTAAACCGGTCACCGAAGTCAAACCCGCGACGTTTCTCGTCTTTCGGCTCATTCGGCAGCGAAAAGTCGTGAGAATCGAACCCGTGGAACATTTCCCGGCACACAAACGACTCGAAGGCGAACCACCTGTGACTCCCCTTCGAGAACACAACTCCCGATACAACTGCATTTGCGGCGGCCGAGATGTCCCAGTTCGAGGACTCCATCTCCCGAATCATAACCTTGACGAAACACCGCACGGACCGAACCGAGTAGCGCAAAGCCGCCGTAAAGCCGCCCGGACCGGCGTCGAACAGCTTGACAATGTCGTCAAGAATCGAAAACTGTCCGCTATAGTCCAGCTTCTTCTCGACCGACTTGTTGTGCGAAACGATGTCGTCGAGCTGTTTCCGAAGGAGAGAACATTTGCTCTCTTTGGTGTCCAATTCCGACCTCATTTTCCTCATGGTGATCTCGTACATCTTAATCAGGCTCTGTTGCTCCTGAATCTCAGCGAGCAGGAAAGTCACGTGAGGGGGAGACGA